>WURV02203370.1:0-11506 GCA_011762755.2 Epimenia babai
AAGCCTGAAGAAGCATATTACATATATGCGAAAGCTTGTTTACGAATAAATTCAATTAGTCTCAAAAGGTGTTACCAGTGCATATTCTCTAACGTTAAGACCAATACGGCTACTTATATCGTACCTTATAGGCTAAATGATATTCACACAAGCTTTTGTATACATGTATACTTCATCAGGTGCAATGGAAATGAAAGCTTGTGTATTGTATCATTATTTCAGTTAGTCTATAAGATGATACCTTTACTTTCCATTTTATACGATACGGCTAACACGGCAACCCGCATTCTACTATGATTTATCCAAACTCAGTAAACTACAATCGATCGTTGTTGAATAAAAAATGTCAAAAAAAGCCACATGACCACTGAGCCCCTTCATAGTAAGAAACATAAAAAACCAGATCCACGGGAGACTGGAGAAATTATAAGCTTTAGTAGAACCAAATGAATAAAACATTCTGTGATTAACCTCGATTATCTGCCACTCAATCACCAACCAGATTCTTGGCGGTTGAGAGAGCGGATCTATTTACAAGAATATCTTTCATTTTTCATATTTAGTGTTCCATCGAGAGAAAACAACGGATGGACGGACGACGGACGAACTCTGATCAGAAAAGCTCACCGAGCATAAGCTCAGGGGAGCTAAAAAGGATTACTGTATTATTTAAGTCCATTGCTTATACATCAATGTAATGTTGCATTCCATTCCTCACTTTTATTTAGACATATTTTTTTCTAATTTTCAAATTGTTACATTAGTAGAGTAGAAGTTTAGACGTTTTCAGGACATGGATGGTTACTATAGAAAAGCACTCAGCCGCAATTGTGGGTGTTGCCGCGTCATGTGGCTACTTGTTCTATCGTACATTTATTCACTATTATTCAATGTTGCGTACATGTAAGCCTTTTTAAAACACTTAGATATAGGGCTGTTCAAAAGATACAGAATGTATTGTGCACCACTGCTGAAATATACTTTTAAGCTTGTTTTTGAAAGATGTATCATTGAATTGTTATAATACTTTGACCTTCTTCCAATCACGCCACTGGTTCCAAACATCTACAGACGCCTGACGGGCTACATATCTCGCAGATTCCGCTAAGTCTATGATAGTTAATAGTTATTCACAATTGGAGATGATATAGCAAGGAGGTAGGCGCCATAGACACCATCTATAAAGCATCTGTAGAACAGCCACATCAGATGGAAAAAGCCCCAACAGAATCACACTGCAAAGGCTACTCAAACCTCTACAGACGCAGGAGTTTAAGGTGATTTCTGCCCCCAAAAAAACACTATGGGTAGTAGACAGGCTAAAGCGGGATTTGAATCAAAATCCCCTGGATTTAAAGTAAAAAGCTCGAACCATGACACTAACTGTCCCTAATATACACAGTATAGACGTTATACAGTATTTGCAATATATTCTGTATGTTCTATATATTTTTGATAAATAAAGTAAATAAACTTTTAACTCTCGACTCTTCATTCCCTTATCGTTTTACTAACCCAACACCCATGTAGCTATCGGCATTATAACGTTGTACATTATAATCCCATAATGTTACTTTTACATTGAACAGGAGAAAATACACAGAAAATATTTTGCCTTAAGTGGGACCTGAACACATGACCCCCAGATAACTGGTATTTAACACCTGTTTGCAAACACAATATTAGGAATCTGTATATTTAGCGCCGGGCATCTCGTGAACGACTGGAGTTAGTTTTAAGCTCATTCCCCGAAAAAGCTACTCAATCAAATGTCAAAGACATTACTGATTTTTTTATTATTGATTACAAACTGTGTTTGACCCTAGTAATTTTTTCATAGCACCAGTTTTAGCTATAAATATCATTTTACTATTGTTACAGTATTTATTACTACGCCTCGCCGATTAAAACTGCTGAGCTGTCATACCAGTCACCCCCCCAACATGTCCTATTTCCGCTTGTGACTTCAGGTGAAAAGGGTCTATTGTTGATGGGTATTCATAAATCTGGCATGCATGATACGAATACTATAAATGCATCAAATGATTAAATACACACAAATATATGCTTTGTACAAATCTAAAAAGAATTCATACCCATTTTTTAACAACTTCAGATTAGAAATCACAAATTTAATCATAAATTCAGGATTAAAGTAAATCTCGCATATTTGAGATGACAGAATAGTTGAGTTTTATCGATGATTATGGTGAAAAAAAACTATTACTGAATAAACTTAGATCAAAAATTACTTGATGACTGATCAGTGTAATTAACAACCTTCTCTAGCGATTTTATCAGCATCAATAATGGGAATCCCACATTCATGGAACATGGAAGCCACTGTACTTTTGCCAGATGCAATACCACCGGTCAGCCCGACTAAAAACATGTTGCAATCCTGAAAATATAATTTGAGAGAATATCTCAACATGTAACAGTATTACGAGTGGGTAATTTTTTATAATTCAATTGATGTGCAAAAATCTTGGGCCACCCACAAAATTTGGAAGATTTTGAATATTTTTTGACAATTGTTCATTAGGCCAGATCTAGGCATATACATTTGCACATATACCTTGCCCATTTATGATAACATATTTCATTGGAATAAGTGGGTCAGATTTTTTTGGCACAGAGTATATATACCTATAAAAACTAATAATTTTGTGTGGGCAGATAGCTCAGTGGTAACGACCACCCTGGACTCCTAATCGAGAGATCAGGGGTTGGATCTCCGGTCCATGCCGCTTTTCCATTGAACTCATTTCAAGAGTTTATACGTTGTATCCTTAGGCAAGGCACTTGCCACACCCTCCTCAGTCTACTTAGCTGAGAATTGTGAATTTTCCCGTTTATGTATGAGAATGTTTGCTGGGGGAGTATACCCGGTGTAAATAGTTATGCTGGCGTTGGATTGCAACTTCATCTTTTGTACTCTACCTGCACTGTACACAAATATCCTATAAATCGCTGATGCGAGGCTCTAAGAGTTTTAATTAGCTTTACTTTTTTACATTAATGGTAAGTTTTTGTGCTACTTTATAATTAAATGTCAGTCGCACGTACAACATTGTTATATTTTTATAATAACCCATTACACAATAAATCATTCTCAATATTCTAGCATGAAAATCCTGCTCATTTCCTATAGTGGAAGGCACGGGAAAAAATCCTTAGTTTGTATTGGTTCGAACTCAACCTCTCGCATGAAAGACTACACTTCTACCCACTGCGCCAAATGGCATCCATAGTTATTGATATATACAACATCTATCGGACCATTAGAGTACACTCATTTGTCTAATCGGCTTGTAATCAAACATGGCGATGCCTCTTTTTGAAGCATGTCATGTGATCGTTTGTGAAACTTCCCTATTGAATAATTGGTATAATTTTACTATTACACCCACAAACTTTATGGCATCAATTTATAGTATAGTGGTATAATTTGCTGTTCTGAAACATGCTTCTGGTATACTTACTGTTGGAAATTAGTCGTTTTGCCAAACAACTTATTTTATTTTCTTATATTTACGCTATTTATACTATTACAATGATTAGAGTAACAAAATTGCCGGTATCTGACATCATCGCCATGACTTATAACGCACTGTGCATGTGCACAAATGCAATGATTTTGCTTGCATACTAATTTTATACACTCCTGTACCATGCAAACGAATAAAAATCACTTTATGAGGGAAACAGGTACATTAGCGTTAGGTTTAGTATTAAGGTTAGGTTATGGTTAGTAATGGGGTCTGTTGGTTAGGGTAGATCTTAAGGTTAATTTGTGTTGTTAATTTAGGGTTAGAATTTGTATAGAATGTAATGTGAGGGTTTTAGGTTCGAGCGGGTAATTTACTATAGTTACTATAATTATAATAAGTAAAAAACGGCTAATTTCCGACGATTTGAAGTATAAGATTTGTTCGTAAAAACACCAAAAAACAACCAGAAAAAACATTAATTTGTTTCTAAAATCTATGTGGGTGTAATAGTAAAAATTTACCGAAATTACTCGAATACTTCAATTATTCAATACGTAAATGGTTCTTGCATCAAAACACGGTTGTGCCGTCATCAACCATTTTTTCAACTGCAAACGTTGTCACATGTTGTATTGTTGCTTCTAACTTGTAAGCCGCTGATGTCATCGCCTAATCAGATACATCTATCAATCATTAAAAGTATTACATGGCCGATAACGTCGACCGTACTCACTGTTTTTTTAAATAATATGTCATACGGAAAACGTTACATAGTGCACATCGTGATTAAGTTATCATGAAGATCATAAATACGACATTATCATGAATTTATTGGCAACTTTTAATTTATCCTATGAATAAGGAAATGTCGAATAAAGTTATAAAAGTGCCCTGGTGACATTCTAATATCTTTCGTCTGCAAATTGCGTCTGCTATATTTAACCTGTCGTAACAGTAATTTGTCAGTTGAAATATTCAGTAAAGGAGGTTTACATTTAGATTCAGATTAACAGTCCATTTGTACGGGAGACAACTCCAGCCAGGATAATGGCTTAAAATGGAGTCTGAAAGCAAAAACATGGAAACGATACCACAACATCATATAAGAAGAGATGTGTGTACTACTCGACCTGCGTATCGCCAAGGACGTCATTTGAAAGCTGTGAAGGTGTAAACATCTGTCACGAGCGCCGCTAGAGTTGCGACATTTCAACATGGGCTCATGAGCCTCAGGCTTACAGCATAAGACTGGACCCCTCTATGTTTTTATTGCCCCCTCACCATCTCATCTATTATCAACATCTTTTAATTGATCTTCCAACTTAGCTTATATATCATCTCCTCTGTTCCTTTTTCTTACAAAGTGCTATAGTACTCGCAGCGCAAGGACTGCGCTGTGCAGATCAGAATCTGAATTATGGGCATTAACTCCAAAAGTGCTCCAAAATAATGAGCTACCATTGATTAATTCACATTAACCATTCATTAATGATTAATTCCTTGAGTGACTTAGTTACTAGTTACTATAAGTTATTACTATAGTTACTAACTATTGAAAATTAGAAGCTGTTACTCATCATAAGGATCATAACAAGCAGACTCTATTCTTAATTAGTATCATAGTTATTGTAGTATTTAATTATATTTATTTTTCCTGACGAGTATTGGAATCTTCGTTCCACTCACTTCTATGTGGAGAGAATGTTGAAGCTTATTTTTTATTTTATTCATGGTAGTGCTTGTCAGTCCAATTTCGACCTCGCTTGACTGTTTGAGAACTCCAACATAAAATGTTCAATTTCAGGTATACACAATCAACCAGGAATCAAAACATATCCTCATCCACGGTGTACAAGCTGTTGGGGCTGGTAATGAATTGTCTAAAGTTTGTCAGATGTTTGGAGAAGTGGAAGAGATGAAGCCATTGGATGATTATCCGAGTGAGGCTTACACAGAAGTTTATTGGGTCAAATACAGGAAGACTCAGTCAGCAAGGTGGGACTATTACACTGTGTCAAAGATTGTAAATTTTACAGGAAGATATCACGATATATAAATACTGGAAGACTCAGCATGTATTTTTGTTGTGAGAAGTGCGGGTGGCAGGAAAGTGGGAGGGGTGGTTATTTGGGGTCTACTGTATATGTATATATATATATATAACATTGGTGATTTAGTTAATATTTGAACTCAAATAAATTAAATTTTTTGTCAGATTTGCCAAGAAGCACCTCGATGATGTGTCGATGTTTGGGGGGGTGCTTCACGTGTGTTATGCTCCGGAATATGAGACGGTTGATGAAACGCGCGAAAAGTTGCAGGAAAGGCGCAAGATCATCGCGGCAAAAACTCGCGCCATGAGTGAGTCACTCCAAAAACTTACTAAAACAAACTTTGTGTTCCTGAGGAAACTCACAAAATTTTTCTTCACTGTTGC
The DNA here is from genome assembly GCA_011762755.2 of Epimenia babai. Lineage (NCBI taxonomy): Eukaryota > Metazoa > Mollusca > Solenogastres > Cavibelonia > Epimeniidae > Epimenia > Epimenia babai. Next base: position 5,932 of record WURV02203370.1, read on the forward strand.
GGCTTACTGTCACAAAAACATTGAAATGTATCGAACATTGTTGATAAGGTGAAAAATTGTTACATGCGGAACTCGTGATGTATTTTTTGTTGCGAGTTAGCAAACTATGAGTAGCTTACAGCATTTCTGATTGGATCGTTGTGCGTGTGTACCTTGAGTATTTTATGAGTGACTGAGCAACTGATCGGATGTTGCTCACATCACATAAATTCACTCTACACTTTATAATACCAATACCACTTAAGCACAAATGTCAACCGTAAATACCCTCAGGTATGATCTTGTCCTTTGAAACAGTTTGTGAAGGAATATCAGTGTGACCGTTTTAATTCGTGAGTTTATTTTAAAATCTACGGAGGGCATAATTATTGTAATCAGAGGAGGCATAATTATTGTTATCGAATGGAATTTTGGGTAGATAAGCCATTGTTTTCAGTAACTTTAACATTTAAATGGCTTGTACTTATCTCCCTTAAATTATTTCTTTTAACAGGGAAATTTCAATATTGATTTACTGTGATAGTCGTAGCAAAGTTCCTTGAACTTTGTTGCGAAAGACAGTTATGGATATAAATTGTCAAATGACAATGTTAGTGACCTCATTAATACAAGTATTAATTACGTCATAGTAACCACTAACTAGTACTACAACACATGGAAAACATAACGTTAAGAAAAGATTACAACACAATAGGCCTTTTGGCATCATATTTTGGCATCCCCAAATGTGGCAACAATATCAGGGTGTCTCGTATTGAGGCGAATGTGGTACGTGATGAATAAAATTTTGTCTTCCTAAATCTTGATTCAGTATAATGTGTGTTGCAGGTGACACAACTGACGTTTTGTCGATCACAAATACATCGCTAGGTTCTTCCAGTGAGAGACATACGTCAGCAGAATCAGACGCTGACCAAACGACCCGACTGTCGGTGACGTCTGATTGTCCAGCACATCCCGGCACGAGTGAGTTTATCGATGAATCCGTCGCTCCAACGAGAGGTCAGACGTATTCCTGTCCAGCTGCACCCCCGTCTCCATTAGTTTTCTCACAGAACATACGACAGTCGGGTCGCGAAGCGGTCCGGTTTAAATATCATCGTGTCCCGTCGTCTCACGCGACTTTACCGCCTGGTTACGACGGTCGATTAGACCCACCTCAACACCCAACTCCGTACCGACCTAACATTCAAAAAGATGGCAGCCAAGTGATACAGATGGGAAACACGAGCAGACGTCCGTTCAATATCGGCGATGCAACGAAACAGTGGAACGCGATGTACGAATATAAACCGGCAGAATCGGGTACTGAAGCTGAGAAGGAAACAGAGATCGATGTAAACGAAGATGATAAAACGATTGTTGCGTCGAATGCTAAGGAAGTGGTTGACTGTTTGCAAGAACAGGACAAGTTAGATTTAATTCAAGGGGAAGTAATTAGAATGAAATCAAAATCCACAACACTAACATTAGCTAGTCAAGATAATGGTGATCGTAAGGTAGAGAAACTAATTGTTCGTAAATATAAACCGAAGGTTACCTCAGCTCCTAGATTTGTTCCTCGTCAAGTTGTAAAGAAAGAAGACTCCAACGTAGAATATGACAGCGTTGACGCAGCTTTGAGGAAGAACGCTTTTCATTTACATGAAACTAAAGGACCGATGTTGCCACCTGATTTTGAGAAGTCTGAAGTCAAAACACGTTTGGATGATTCTGTGCAGAATACTGTCAAAGAAATCCGAAATAAAATGGAGCAGGTTTGTTTTACTTTCTTTTTTGTGAATACACTATGTAATGCAATTATCGCTAATATTTCTATTAATAATTCAATTTTTGAAATGCTGCTATATATCACACATGGAGACACTGCTGGACAGACACGCGCCAAATACAGCTTGTTTTTTCCAAAAGTCCGGCTGTTGCCTTAATTATATCTGGCCTTAAATCTGGCCATCAGTTTCAGTGACTACAGTAAAAATAAACCAAATACACTTATAATCTAGCTTTCTATAATTACTGACAATCTACGAGAGCACTATATTTTCTGAAAACATGTCTCGCTGTAAGATTAGATACGTTATCTACAAGTAAAGATTTATTTCATAACAGTGTTTACTATTTTAATACACTATTAGCAAAAATGACCATCTTCTCTTGGGACATCAAAAAATGTTTTTATTTGGTTGAAAAGGGAATTTTCTTGTGATACTTAAGCCATTAGCCATTTTTCGGTTGTTTTATTTGTCCCAGTGATGCAAATAATCATATTACGATCATTACTAGGTACCTTTATATAGTTTGTCTGCTTATGAACATACGCCGAGTACATATATTTATGGATGGCTACCAAATCAATCAGAAATAATAGTTTTTTGTCTTAGTACCAAACAGCGTATATTAATTTTATTTCATGTAATATATGATTACGCACCTTATTTTTTCATCCGAGCAAGCGTCCTATTTTACATTGTTTCATGAGCAAAATTCATGATCAAATTCCGTATTAAGATTTTGATTGTCCGGTCTCAATTTGTATCATAGTTGCATCTTCCAACTTGGAAGTTCACGCCTCGTTTCTACGTCTCGCTGATCATTCTCCATCGTTGGCCCCTCTCTTTGGAATTCTCTACCAATAAATTCCCGCTCTGCACCTAATCTCTCAACCTTTAAGCGTCTCCTAAAAAACTCATCTTTTCACCTTAGCCTACAGCGAGTAATTACTATGTGTAATTTTATTTTTATTATCGCTTTTTTCCTTTTACACTTTTACATCTGATTTTAAAACTTTTAACCTTAATTTTATTTGATTACAACGTGATTGTGGTTGCTTATATTATTTTCTGTGATTGTGTGATTTTAGTTAATAACTATTGTAAAGCACATGTGATTGTAACAAATATTTATTAATTGTTACAGAATATGTGCTATATAAATACAATATTACATTACATTGGTCAATAAATCAAACAGTTGCTGATGTACTTATGTAACTAATGGGCTGAGATTAACCCAATGCTAGCCTAATGCCAAAAATATGCTCTGCACTGAAGACAAGGTAAAAGGTGAGGTTTGAGGCGAGCGCTATCTTATCGTAAATTTCAGTCACACCTGCGGTATTGCCTCCTTATAGCATTAAGAAATTTTACATTAACCCACTTGATGACAATTTTTCCTCAATATTTACCCATGAAAATCTTACTCATTACTTGTTGCGGAAGGAACGCAGAAATCATTGGTTTATGCTTGTTCGAACTCGCAACCTCTCGCACAAAAGCAGCGCTTCTAATCACGATCGCTAATAGATTAAACGTACATGACGTATATTAAAAAAATTTGCCTTAATCTTCAATCTCGGGTAGTTGAAAGTTTTTCTTCAAATTTTTTATGAACAATATTTCGTTCAACGTCCTTGAAAAATTTGAATGTATCATTTAAATTTATCACATTTATTTTATAGTAATGCATATTATTTTATTACTATGCTTTTTCATTCAATTATAATTATTTTGCGTGCTTTACTACAGTGTATTATTTTATTTTGCTACAGCAAAAAAAAATGTTTATTTTATTTCACTATATTTATTTAACCTTGAGCTTTAACATGCTATGAATATTCGCTATACATTTTATGTCATTCACTTTTACATTGCCATAGCACAAACCACTACCCAGACAGTTTAACTTTGTCCATTCAGGCCACTGGCCCTAAATGTTCCACGCTTCTCCAAATCTCTTTGAAATCATGAGTATGTACTGTGATGAGATATCGGAGGCACTAAAGCCCTAAGCGCCCTTAGAAACCGGGCCATCAGCACAGCATACGAAGCGAATTGTTGTTTACTGAGTCGCATTTCATTATAAACAAAAAATTCAAACTTAAAAATGTACTGCTGCTTTGCAGATTTATCAAACATCCAGAAACACATTGGAGCCCACATCATCAAAGAAACCCAAGATGAACAACACAGAAACATCATAAAAAAAACTAATCCTAAGACTGAGGCAACTTTAGAGTCTATTTCTTCAAAGAAACCCAAGATGAACAACTCAACATCAGAAAAACACAAATCCTCAGGTAGAGGCAACATTAGAGTCTATTTCATGAACATACATATACGTATATAGTTTAAGGATATATTTGGATTTAGGTCAATTTATGGTCATAAGTGCATTCTTTATTCAGGAAAAATTATGTTAACAAAAATTATGTATTAACAATATATTGTTATAGATAAGTTAGGAATATGACATAAATGTAAGTCCTGTTTAAAAGCGTTTTCAGTAGGCACATCACTGAGCTCAGAATGTAGACTCGGCATTCAATTACAGGTTGCCGTAATTCTTGTCTATGCTTACCTGAACTTGTTATCCATTGGGACAATTGGTTGACAGTGTAGGACACGTTCAACAAAACTGGAACATGTTGACTGTGTGGGATAGGTTCAACACAAAAGGAACATGTTGACTGTGTGGGATAGGTTCAACACGTGAATGTGTTGACTGTGTGGGATAGGTTCAACACAAATGAAACATGTTGACTGTGTGGGATAGGTTAAACACAACGTGAATGTGTTGACTGTGCAGGATAGGTTCAACATAAATGCCACATGTTGACTCTTTGTGACAGGTTCATAACACAAATGGCACGTGTGGGCTGTGGGTACGGTGGTGTCTGTGGGAATCTTCATCACACATGCAGCCCTCATTATTCTGTCTCGACACAGACCGCGCTGCTGGGTCAATCGAGTGGTTTCCTGTTATCATTATCAGTAGTTTATCGATAAAAACTAACAGCGACCTCATTATCAGTGCTCCACTCTAGCCTCGTGGCACGGAGAACGTTTGAGGGGAATGCTTCCAGCGCCACTATCAGTAAAACCTTCCCTTTTTCGTTCCTCTGTGAAGGGTCCTACTGAGAGTATTGACGAAGAATTTTCCACAAAGGGTCACAGCTTTACATGTCTTCAGGTATTTAAGTGATTTGACGCTGAATTTCAAACATAATTATATTTACATCCTTCATTCACGATATTTTTTTTACATGGCTACCGACGGCCATTTTCATTTTCATTTTATCATTTTATTGTCAAAATATATCCCCTTTCGGGGTATAGTAGACACACATGATATACATTCAAAATTTGAAGCCAATGCATGTAGCACTCTGCGCTAAATTAAAAATGAATTTGAAGCAACGCGAATTAATATGCGGTGGGGAAGTGAATTTGCGAGGGACATGCTGGCGCCTGTTATAGAGCTGCCTTCTACAATTGTAAACTTGTAAAATTGTACGTAGACTGGTAAGCATCATTCTTCAAGCTGCACAAGTGGCTTTACAGCGTGGTTCATAAATATGATAGCTGATGTGTATGTACAATGTAGAGTTAAATGTTGAGATAATGAAAAGGGAAGGAGGTGGTTCCACTGACATCTCAGGATTTGTTCTTATAATAAAACAGCTACTGACCCATATCGTTTCCAGTTACTGACCCATATGTTTTCCAGTTACTGACCCATATAATTTTTGCTCAACTTATGTTATGCTGTAACATTAATGGAATTGTAGTTTTATATA
>WURV02203381.1:0-11504 GCA_011762755.2 Epimenia babai
GATGGATGGATGGACGGACGGACGACGGACGAACTCCGATCAGAAAAGCTCACCGAGCATAAGCTCAGGTGAGCTAATAATAGTAGTAACAGGAATGGCAGTAATAACAGTGTAATTTGGAAAGGAATACAGTCGTATAATGATATTTTAGTGACGATGTTACGAGTCGGGATGCAAAGATTTATAGACTCTATAGTCAATACAATTCATGGTCTGGGAGATGATGGACATGCCATTGTTGTTATCGAGTGAGTCGGAAATGAATTATTGGATGCCGGATTCAGCGGACGATTTGGTCGTGTACTTCGTGACAAAATTGATATTTCCATGGTGCTAGATGCATAGGCGATGTGTTGAACGCGACACAATTGTAAATTCCAATGAATGTGTGCGCGCACGTTGGAAATTGCAAAATATTAATCAGCAAATATCTCCGTGCTGCTTTCGATGTATCTTTTAGGTAATTAACTTACACCACTTCCACCAAGATCTCTTATACTTTTGTCGATTGTAAGACGAGGTAAATACCGCGATCTAATCAAGTGGCAAGTAAAAATGGCAATCAAATAATTCAACTTTTTATCAGTTGAATACATTTTTTAACCTGTTTTTTTTGTAAATTGAGGTATCTGATTTCAAATATGGCATCGGTTTTGTCCGTCCGGTCTAGTTTTGTTGCGATGGGTTACCTCCCATTTACTACAATCTAATATATATTTGATATAATTATTATATTATAGTTAAACTATCCTATTACTACTACTGCAATTCCAAACCATTACACTGAGAAGAATTGCGAAATAATAAGTAGAATTAATTTTTAATTACTTTCATTTGCCTTGGCAAGCATATTTTGGATTTATTAGTTGCTCTTGTGAATTATTCCAGATTTATTCAGGCATAAACCTGTGTTTAATGGAGTGTCTTGAATGTTACATCTCAGTGCAATCTCAATGAATGCTGCAGCAATAGTCCGCCATCACTTGAACGTCCAAGCGACAATATCAGAAGAGAACAGGCTCACAACTCGGTCTTCATATTTATATTTTCTTACTTTAGATAAGTAGTAGTAGTGCTAGTACCCTGACACCGGTAGGCCTTAATTGTCTTTGTTCAGTGACTGTTATTGATGTATATGTTTTTTGGCACTAGTTGGCTATCAATAAACTCTTCTTCTTCTTCTTCTCCTTCTTCTGTCTTCCGTGAAAGCATTCACCCTGCTCATCACTCACTTCCTCCAAGTGTGCCGGAAATTGTTCAGGGGCACTGTTCAAGAAATGCATCTTAATGCTCATGTTGTTACCTAACACATGCAAACGTTCCATCACAGATTTAACGAGCTCTTTATAGATCTCCAGATTTCCTGTTTCCAAAGAAGTTCCTTATATCAAAAACGATTGCTCCACATTTTTCTCAATATCAGTCATGGATTGAGTAAAGACTTAGCCTTTATCAGCGTCCTAATTTGAGGGCGACGAAACACTTTTTTACGTTTCACAAAGGGTTCATTAATGATGTTCTTTTACCCAACATTGAGGCTTTCCCGAACTGACCATTTCTTCTGAATCCAATGTCTGTCCTTCGCTCTGCTCTTCCAGATGTAGATCAAGCCAGGGAATTTTGTATACCCACCTCGCTGTCTTGACAGAAATTGACAATTTTCAGATCAACACAAATTATTCAATGTGTTCTTCATTATTGAGTAGCTCCAAAATCGTTTCGATATGTTCACATTTTTATGTACCGAGTGTCCTATGGGTATTGCGTCAAATTTGTTGCCTCTATGTAGTAAGACACATTTAAGACTCCGTTTAGAGCCATCCATGAAGAGGCGCCATTCTTTCGAATCATAACCTGGAGCTGCGATCACAGTGACAAATCCAGGAATATCGCAACAGTCGATGATGTCGAATTTGGAATAAAGAATTGTACCAGGATCTTTTCTCTGTGCTAAAGAATGTTACCTTTGTGTCCATTTTCAGCAAGTTTTTATCTTTTAACCGTGAAGCCAACAATTCTGACAGCTTTTTAGACAGACTAAGATCTCGAACTAAGTCATTTAGGTCTGCTTGGCTAAATGTTTGCAAAATCTGAGTCACTATTTTTGGTAGTTGGTTCCTTGGTTACAGCAGTGTCACATTCACTGTCAGATTCAAGGGATGCAAGTTCAGTGAAGATTCATTATTAATATATAAACGGTGTATTCTTTAAAATATATTGGGTTGTTACCTCCCTTTGCTATTTTATGGTTACCGTATAGCCAAGATGAGCAAAAGCCCACGCAATTATGTAAACCGCCACATAGCAGCAAAACTACACCTAATCTGCACAAAAAATGCCATTTTCAGAATTAGTGACCTCAACTCTACAAGAATCAAATTTTAGAACTCGTGCAACAGAAAGTGTGTTCTCCAGTAATACATACCTCCATATAATACATACCTTCGGGTCAGTCGGTGACATATTGATCCTACACGTTCAGGGATATCAAGTTGTTTCGTGAAAGATATGACATATGCAGTCGGTTAAAATAGCCAGTAGTACTAGACATGAACTTTCTACGCTTGGAAAGATATAAATTTTTCTATACAGTTGTTCTAAGATTACGGTTTCACCTTCACGCGACAAGTACGTGATTGTAACTTAATTATCGGAACCGAAAGCACGCGAGATTATCGCACGTTAGTAATAACTAATTATAATTAATACGAAAGGTTAAAGTACCACATAAATAATTCACTTTAATATATATGTAAAAATTCTCGTAGTTTGTCCTCGCTTCCTAAGTTGATCTGATGTTCGTGACTTGGTGATGCGACCTCAAGTATGACTTTGATTTACTTTATCTCATCAGTTCGGATTATTCTAAAGATAAGTTTACAGATAATCTTGTGAAATATGTGATGAACCGCCTTATCTAAAGGTTTGATGAATATCACGAGTGGGCCCTTCTCAGATGTAAATATCGTGCAGATGTCGAATGTTCTCGCGGTGTTTATAGTGACACGATCCGCCGTGTTATATCTCGTTGTTAAGGTATTTACCTAGTCACCACAATCAAACATGATGGTCTGGTGCTTAATTATATCTCGACTCGTTGAATCGACGCCTAGCGCTGACATTTCCATGCCCTCAATCTACTGTAGATACTGTAAATTATACTAATTACTCGCATGTCTGACTAGGGGCTGGGGGGGGGGGTCTGGGTAGATCGCCTAATCTAACGATTACTCGGATAATTAGCCTATTCTTAACTAACCACATGGCTGATAAAATAATTAATAACGCTATGATATTTTAAATGATTTTTGGAAGATCTGTTAACACCTGCTAGGGTACCACCAGTTTATACAAAATAAGATTTTTTTGCCTTTTCACACCTTTGCAACATATATGCAAGACATCGTACAGAGAAAGCAGATGACGTAATCATCAGCATAGACTTCAACTTACAAACTTTAAGTTAGTGTTATTGCTAAACCCGGGAACGTCATGAAACTTAATAATATTGACAATATCTGATAGCACAACATATCCATTAAATAGCGATATTCTCAGGAAATTATCGAATAATGTAGTGGGACATGGAAAAAACGATACATTGGGTTTTTTGGTCAAGTAGTTGGAGGTATTGATCGATAGGTCGCCACCTTAATACCATATCCGCTTCATTCTTAACGTTGTACTCAAATGCCATACAGCCCATAAGTAACCATAACCATTGGGTTCTAACAGACACAGTTGGCGCCAGTGGTGCAGTAATTAGAAGCGTTGCCTTTCGTGCGAGAGCTTGAGAGTTCGAACCGGCACAAACAAGGAATTTCTTCCCGCGCCTTCCACAACATAAAATTAAGCAAGATTTTCGTGCTTTAATATTCAGAAATATATGTCGTGAAATTGTTTATCATAAAAAATATTTCAGGGACACAACAGGGTAACGTTCTACGTGCGACTGACATATAATTATAAAGTAGCACCAAAACCTCGCCGATTTCTTTTTATAACAGGCATTCACCTCGTGTCAAGACTAATGAGCGTCCGCCCTGCGTCTTCATCATGTAGTGATTTCGTATATTTACGTTCTTCCAAATCGATAATCATCATCGACAATTGAATAATCCCCAGTGGAGCTACAGCCACTGGCATAAAACCTAGCTTATCGTAAATCACGACTCTTCGCGTGCTATCGCTCACACCCAATGTATAATTGATGAACCATATAACCTTGACCTTTTGGACGTAGCAATACACCTCTCCCCCTGACTTCAGATCTATCTAACAACGTGTTACTTTGCTATCGGATAAATCGTATGTAATGACAATAGTTTTTTTCCCCAAATTGAGTTTCCTCAAAATGACAAAAGGTATGCGAGCGCTACTAATTTGACGCATTCAGGAAACATAGTCGGAAATATTTTAGTCGGAGAAACTTAAAAGTGTGTTATGTGTCAACATTATAATAAAGGTACGGAAAGTCCGTCAACGCACATTCGCTTTATAGGCTATGTATGATGTTTATCCAACAGACCACACAATAACAGTATTCTATCCAAAATTTTCATACGACAAATCGGATCAAGAAGCACGTATTATATTTGTTTCTCGTACCGTATCACGGTAAATATTGAATTGTATAACCATAGAGAAACGCTCAACGTCGCAGTTACTATTTCAAGATGGCGGTTCCATACTCGATACGCACCTACAAATGATTTATAAGTTCATTCTACTTTTTCGTGGCAATATCTTATTACGGAATAACAGATGCCAGAATTACCACGAGGATATCTCGAGGAATCTAATTAAACGGCAAATAGACGCCCAAGTTTCCGAAAAATACGAAAAGTGGAAGGGTATTCAGTAGGATAGCGCATGTCACGCAGTCACATGATGCAATATCGCGTCATGGAATCGTCTGCGTGGTCTCGTGTCAGTGGCTGTCTGATTTTTACGATGTCGCATCAAACATACCGCCGTATCCAAGGACGAATATATTTCGGCTGTTTCCGCTTATTAGACACTAAATCAGGCGTTCTCATACTTCGTCTTGACGCACTGTTAGGTTTTTGGGTGAAGCTCTACGTGGTATATAACTTCGTTTTGTACCAGCGTTCTTATTGCCGACAATAATTCTAAAGTTGCGAAAGTTCCACGACTCCGTTCACGGTCTTCTTGCTGAAAGCTCAATGCCGAGGTGAAAATGGCTGCTTTGGATACAGGGAATATACTTTATAGAATTCTCCGTTAATCCAAAGACAAAATTACTCCGCATAGAAAGATGCGCCTTGACTAAAAAATACTCATATGCACGAGGAAACTGTTTATATTTGAAAATTTCAAATACCTTTGAAAATTCCACCAAAATTTCAACATGAATAAAGCGGAGAATTATATAAAACCTCTATCTAATCCTTAGCACCATAGGCAGTCACTAAGTGTATATAAAAAATATTAGAAAAAGAAGCGCAAATGAGTTTGGTCGAGCTATAAGAAGCTAAAATAATGGTTAGGGAGCGATAAGAAATGATGATGAGACAAGGGATAAAAATTTAGCAACATGTTAGAATAAAAAATAGGTACGTTTAGAAGATTGAGGGTGACACAATTTAACTACACTCAAATTACTGGCGTTTGATGTTATGCGATACCCAATAAACAATCGCACAACTTTTTGTAATGTAGTTCTGTCTAATAACGATCATAGATTCTGTTCGCTCGATTGTCAACTCACCTGCATGGGTCGCGTCGACTCATGTTTCTGGGATTTCTCCATGAATCCACTAACGTAGGGTCACACGTCCACCATGACCTAACGTGGGGCAGCCAGCAAAATCGTCAGTATAGGCTCGTCAGTTTGCGCACGAAATTCGCTATAAAATCCGTCGTTTGGTTAATCCGACTTCATATCACAACTATCTTCGTCAGTGTATTCAGTCTTTTAGACAACAAACATCTAGCGATATAAAAAATATGCCCTCAAACGGTATCTTCAACACAGTCTCTCTATTTCCATCTTTGTATATATCGTGAAAAAAACGCCTCTCCTGTACATGAAAATAAAAGCGAGATCGACGCGGATAAAAATGGACATATGTTTCCTTCACATACGACAATAGAAATTGATTGAGAGGTTGTGTATTGCTACTATCTCGATAGTCGGGATTGCATTGCGAATCCACTTTAGATATATGCTATTGCTATTTTAATAAAGTCATCGCTTGATTAAGTCCCCTACATCGATAATGCACGGGATATAATAACGAGATAATGATCTGTCAAACCGTCAGATGTCTGTAATAAAACAGATACACAATAAAGTCGACTTCTTAAATAGAAGTAGAGACAATACTAGGTACCGCACCGCACATAATAAACTTTTACCAGAGCGCAGAAAATACGACGTTAATGGGGTTAGCTATAATGATTCATATACAACAGAAGATAGATACACACAAAAAATAATCAAGGATAGACTCAGAACACGAGACTTCCAGACCACCTAGGTAATCTATATTTTGTAATTATTTTTTCTATGTTTTTGTCTTCGGCAGTAAATATGTAATTATTGCGTTATTAAAAAATGGATAATCGGATGGAGGGATATATTCACTGAAGCTATCGCTAACATGATTATTTATCAACTAATTTGTGCTGAGGTAATTTGTTCATTGCCGAACACGATCTAAACTAAAACACTTCAATATACTTGTAATGTTACCGTGATATAGGTAATATATAAAGCAAGTGTATAAAACGACATAATTTAGATTAATGGCGCGTTTTCCTGAATAAGATCCAAAAGCGTGCAATCATCCACGTCGTTTATCATTTGATTCTCTCTAGATAATATTTTCCACCCAGTCGCTTTGCTAAAGTTACTTTATATGTGTCATTTTTGTCGATCCGTTTGCCTCGAAAATGACCCGTCATCAATCACAGCGAGTTTGCCGAATGACGCGCGAATTTCTGACGTCGGGACTGTCTGGTAGCCTTTCGGCCTTAATAAAACGTAGGCAGGGCACGGTTTACAGGTCAGGAAGGAGGGCGCGTAGACCGATTATTCATCGGCATGCACCGAACCATTAAGTCACTTATTTTAACCAAGACATTAGATTTATCAATCACTTAAGTCGCACAACGATAATAATATTTAATAGAGAAATGGAAGAGAATTCAACGTGATCCTTTTGCTACGAACCAGGAAATATCACTATTAAATAAATGTCAAATAACGCAAAATAGCTGGGAAGCCAGAACCTATTATCTGGACAACCCTGTGCTTGAAATTTGAATACGAATCCCGAGACGTGAAATAAACCGAAATGAGCAACGTAATTCTAGCAAAAGTTCCTCCAGCGTCAATGTCCTAAATCTTGAAAAACGCTTCCGTAGAAACGGGTAACGGAGTTCATATTCCGTCATCGCTCGATACCTTTTATGGCCAGTAAGAATATTAACGAGGTAACTGTGAAATTAAATAAGTATAACTATTAGAAAAAAAATCACAGCATAATCCGACGTATAAGTACAGAAATGTAAAAATCGTTCGGCAGAAACTAAAAGTAGGGCAAGTTTCCTGGCCAAGTTTTATCTAGTAGGTCTATTCTGCATAAACGAAAGATCGCGTTCATAATAATTTTATTGAGTCGAAAATGTTACTAAAATAACTTTTTCACATTTACGTAAACGAAAACCCGCATATATATATACTTATTCTAGACTCTCTACTCCGAACACACCGTTGGACTACTAAAATACACATGTAGATGTTTGTCGCCGTCTAACAAATACTACATTACACAGTAACGTTCACGTATCAAGTTCTTTGCCTATAAATTAATCTAGGATCCAGACTCCGGTGACATTGACAGCGGGGGTTCTGATGGACGTGTATCCAAGCAACGCGCATCAAGCTTTGCTTCGGAACAAAGTACGAGAAATCATTGAACGCAAAGCGCGTCGTTTTAGACTCCGAAACCGCACACGCGGTCACTGTATTTTCTTTGTGTATAGAAGTCAATATCAATATTTGACTTATGAGTCTTTATCAACTATGGACAAGACCGCTCATCGATAAAAGCAGCGATGTTAAGCATTTATCGATAACCGGGTTTGCTGTAATGGAACGTTGGGATATTCCGTGGCTCTACCACTGTACGACAATCGAAACTATCGCTAATCCTTCAAAAAGCCCGTGGAAATAATTCCCCGTAGCTTTAGTGAGAATGGGCTGAAGAGGCTTCAAAATCGTAATATATTGTAATCGTAAAAATATTGTTTGATTTATGCATTATTAAAAAAGTTATCAGATATAGAGGTGAGGTACAAGGTGGCTATATTGTCAAATACCAGAGTATTTTCAGACTATCAACATTACTCGCTCCAAATGAAGAATAATAAATATACGAAAGCTTCTTACCGGCATCCGTTTGGGTCGCTGCGTCAGTCCATACAAATACATAAAAGAACAAGCGGGAGCAACCTTTAATATTCACGAAAATGTATCGAAACATGAGATGTCATTAACATTATCAGATTTGGTGAGTCTAACATTCCTTATGTATGCGAAATCTTTTGTTTCAATAAATTTTCGTTAGTGTTAAATGATGTTCTTTTATTTATACGAAAGATTGGACTGATCTTAATATCACTTAGTCGAAAAGGGTGACGCCTTTTATTTTTATTGAATCTGGTAAGCGTTTCATCTCCGCTAACAAAAAGGCAAGATTTATTACATCATTTACATTAGACATAATTTACACGACATGTAGCAATGTTTGGAAATTGTCTTGCCATAGTATTAAATACTCTATTTTTATTTGGAGAGAAATGCACAGGAAAAAACCTATAGGTTTAGGGTATAGGTTTTTTCCTGTGCATTTCTCTCCAACTATTTATGGAACCACATTGGCTATCCTAATTAACATAGCAGTTCATATGTAGACATTTGGAACCAGTGGCGTGAATGGAAAAAGGTCAATTGCCTGCCCAGACTAGGTGGGTTTTTCACACTAGGTGTTTTTCCCCCACCCCATTTAAGTGAGGCTAATCAGATTGTCGTGTCAACTATATTAATAGGCTAGCATTGTAAAGGGCCTATGATAGCCTATCACAATGATTACTTTGGTAATCAGCCTATAAATACATTCATACATAGGTGAGTTAATGTGAAACCACTTTAGAATCTGTTCAGGTTTTGGGTGTAGCTTCAGATATGTTGGTATGTTAGGAGCACGTATGTTTTGGGTGGAAGTTTAAACCATTTACAATCTTTTGGCTTGTGTAAACATGACGTCCCATTTGATGTAAATTTAACAATTCTGTAAGTTCTAAGGTTGTAGGTGAAAATTTCAATTTCCTGCAATCTGATTATCAACTTGAATTTGATAATTTCACCTTGAGCATCAGTTATAATAATAATTATAAAGCTCTATAGTGCCGAATTATCCCTTGGTCAATAATGACAAGATGTCACCGACATTAGCATCAAATATTGCCTATACAGTGTATAGTAAAAAGTTAGGTGTATGGTCCTGACACATTTTTATTGCATTATGTCATCTTCAGCCAGTTGATATAACTTTAATTGCACGCTCCTCTGATGTTAATTCTTGTAATATTATGTGCTGGACCAATAAACAGGCTCGATTTTTACTTAATGAACATGCACTGTTACTGTTGCTAATAAGTAAAAAATCAACTTTTATTCCCATGTATGGCCAACATAAACAAGTTTTTGATTCGGAAATTTTAGAAGGCTCAGCATCGTAATTAATCGCTATAATTCGCCTTAACATGCTCTGCCTGGTGTTCTCGCAGTACTGCATTACCAAACTTGTACTACATTTGGTATATCATTAGGAATAGCATACCTGGTTATAGAACCTTGATACAATTTCATTATGGCACGAGCATCTGAATCACTACGCTGCGGTGTGTCTTAGGTTGTGGAATGTGATGGTCTGTGAGGGATTCGTTATTGGTTCATGTTTAGCTATTCCTCATGGTTACAGGGACATTCTGGCAATATCTTGGAGAAATGTATCTATGTGTATCATAGGCTAATAGTTCTGAACGATGGATACTACTCTATATAGGAAATATGTTTGCATGTCTGGTGTTTGTTACAACTTATGTTGGTATTGCATTTTTGTGCATTTTTGGTAAATTATCAGACTATGGCTGGCTAATAAGTGCAATGACGTATGCTTTGATGCTCCATTTCTACAATATTTTAAGTGTGGCGTCTGAATTTAGCGAATTGTAAATGTTTTTTGCCCAATCCAGTAAGCCATGTAAAAAGCTAAGATAGAGCTGGCAATATTAACAAAAATGCTGATATATTCAAATTAAATCCTTATTCTCATGATTAATGCTCTTAATGGACGGTTTTTTCATTATTTGCAAGCATTTGTTTATTCATTC
This sequence comes from Epimenia babai, assembly GCA_011762755.2. NCBI lineage: Eukaryota > Metazoa > Mollusca > Solenogastres > Cavibelonia > Epimeniidae > Epimenia > Epimenia babai. Next base: position 10,426 of record WURV02203381.1, read on the forward strand.
CACACATTTCATCTCCTTTCCTCATTTACTTTCCATTCATTACATTGAGTATTTTGTAGCTTGTTTCATTAATAACCAACTAATCATACTAATATACTAACTTACTAACCTGACATTGTCCATTTAAGATAAATGTTTATTGCATCGAATGTGGCCGAGCAGTCAATTCTGGATATAAATTTGTCAATCAGCTGTTTTATTCTATCACCATAACTAGGAATCTCATTTTCATCCTAAGAATTATAATACAAACAATTGGCAAATTCTACTTTGGCGGCTCAAGTTGTACACCACCCACATACTGATCATTCTGATAAGGCTGTATAAAGCAACAGAGTATCCTCTGGAACTAGATCACCCACGATACATAATCTGGCAGATTCTCTCAGAACAATACATTAGCATAATGCTACCATTGCTACGGCAAAATAAGCACAGCTAAATTCAATGCATACATCACAGATATGAAATGGTACATCTATCCCAATTTCACTGCTGCGTAGTGAGGTGGTAACGTGGATTATTGTAATTATATTTGATTATAAAAGAATAATTCCCGGCAACATTCTATTCCAACAAATATTTAGGCGCGCACACAAACACAAGGCTCAAAAGAGAATCGTAGGAAAAAACCAGACTTTTCTATGTTTACAATGGGCAACCAAGCGTTTAATCTGAATGTTTTTACCAAAGGTACAAGAAGTTCCCACCATTTTTGCCGATTGCCACTGTTATTTTAGCATAATTTCCTCAACTACAAGAATAATTGCGCATCCTTGGCTTTCCAGTAACACTTTGGAGGTTGTTTGTTTCCTGTTTGTATTTAAATGAAGGCCTACTTCACTTAGTAGTCTGCCACAAAGATGGCCTCTAATGTGGGGCGAAATGCTACATACCATTGCTACCGTTTGTCACCTGGGTTATCCTCAATTGATGCACGGCCATAAGCTATTGGTTATATGTTAGTAATGCCTGGGTTTGTTGTTTGCTCTCCTGTGATGTACATGGACTGCTGATGTACATTTACTGATTATCCTCATGACTACGTTTCAGTGACGCGTGACCATTATTTCTTTAGT
>WURV02203392.1:0-26762 GCA_011762755.2 Epimenia babai
TACGTGAAAATCGACTACGGATTGAATCGAGATGCAGACCACGGTTTGTGAGTTTTAATGTTTTATTAAAATAATACGCATGCATATTGAAACGGTGGCTAGGTGGCCAATTTTCGAGTTTAATAAATTTAGGAGCATGTTACCCAAGATATTTGATAATCCCTTCGGCAGCGTATTCCCTGACTCCATCCTGTCGAAGAGCACAATGTTTTCAATCGGCCAGATGTCCCGGATGGTTATTGCGGTAGTGCAGTCCGTGAATACACCTTGTTTGATAAAGTCTATTGATGCTTGTTCCAATTTTCACACATCTCCTGAAAAAATAACGCTTCGTGAAAGAGGATTGAGCATTATAAACAGTCATTCGTCGACAATATTCCGTATCCTGTTAAGAAAACAAATTTTTGTACCGTTTCACACAATTTTTTGCTCTGTTCTTTTGCATGTCTTGTTTCACCCAAAACTGCCCTGTTTCACTTACTAGTAAACATCAAAGAATCTCGCAGGTATGGTATAATTACACCTGTACTAATCACTAACAATACATCAATCAAAACAGTCATAAGCCACAGTATCAATTGACATCGACTCGGCAGTTATAGATACCATTCACGAACTTTACCCGGACGGCTTGATTATTGGATGCAATTTCCACTTAAATCAGAATCAGGTGAGAGAAGCATGACCCAAGGCTCTTTCTAGAAAAATCATCGGATATTTGGGTAGTTAAAAGCACCTCTAGTGGCATCGAAGACGTAAAAAGAAATAACATATAATTAATATTTGAGTATAATCAATATAATTATTATATAAAAGTATAATTACGCACAGATAATCTTATCTATCAACTCATTAAACTGACGGAGATTAGAAGTAAAATGTCGATTCGTGTCAAATAACGTTATGAATATTCATAAAAAACACGTTAAGGTGGATTTATAGAGTTCACCGAGTGACTCCCGTGGGTGTGACGCAGTCGTTTTGTATCACCCTTAACACATGTGGGAAGCAGTTAGTCGAATGGTAGGAGGATATGACTCGTAACCCAAAGATTGTGGGTTCGAAACCGAAAAGCAGTTGAGCTTTTTGCGATGATCCGCATCAAGTCATTTATCCCCGATTGCTGGAGTAAACCCGTCTCCAAAATGGGTAGATGCTCGATATTATCCTTGGCTGTATATGCGAGTGTCGAAGGTGTTGTATATGCGCTCAATAGCTCCCAAAAAACATTGTATTGTAAACCGCATCCAAGAGCCTTTATTGGTGGATACTTGAGGTGTATAAATGTTGTACTTTACCTTTTTTATTGGGTGGGTTTGGGTGAATCAAGAATGTTTTGTGTATGGTCATCGTTATAATGTAGTCAGAAACGCTTCAATAATCTGCGAAATGTAAAGTTTTTTCTTTGATTGTCTCATAGGGCGGTTTTGATGTCTTATGTAGGATTTCGTCTCGAATGAAAAAATGAGCGCAATGAGTGACGGTCCACTAGTGACCATCTGGTCACACGTCCACGTAATGACTAACAAACAAATGTCAACGGAGTAACACGCACACAAGACAAAACCTCAATATAGAGGTAGAGTACAACATGTATAGACCAAAAATATCAGCCAATAACAGCTCTCAGATGCGGTTGGCAGTATGTCTACTATATTCAACGCATATGCAATATCTTCGACCCTCAGCATACCACCCCATCGAAGATGATGTCAAGCGTCTACCCATTTTGAAGACGGGTTTACTCCAACAATCGGGGATTAATCGCTGAAGATCTTCGCAGAAAAGTCGAACCGGTGGTCGGTATAGAACCCTCGATCTTTCGGTTAGGAGTCCAGTGCTCCTACCATTCACTACCGACCTTTCTTAATATCAGAAGATGGTTGAAGAAACTCTGGTCATGATGGCAGCAAATTCACCTGGCAGATTCCAATGGCATTGAGGTCTTGGGAAAAAAGGCTGTGAAATTTCTCAGTCACGGAATTCGTCACTAATTCGTATATGTATTGTCATGTCCCCTGATTTCTCAATCACTTACTATACGGTTCTTAGAGGATTTAATAGAAACTTCTTCCTATTATAGAAAAACTATCGCATGATGCAGCGAATGATTGTGACCCATTCTGATTGTTTATATGCCATGGGTCACCCCATAACCCTATACGTATATCAAATTACGTCCGGGATTCAAGGAATTCGCCATATTCGGTTTTCTTTCACGAAGGAATAAGTTCAAATGACTCCTCCTTGATTCGAAACGCCGGCAACGTCTTCCCTGAGGATGGACGCCCAACCATCAAATTCCTACCATCGTACCGATCTCATCGATCGCCAACTCTCCATGCGACGTTCTTGCGTTTATGCCTATCATTAATATTGACGTTTGGTAACTCTGACGCTCAGCGTTAAGCGAGAGTAGTGTCCCCTGAGGCGAAGGCTTGGCCCTTCAGTTGGCATTGTTAATTCAACGATTTGTCTTGACGCAATGCATGCAAAAACCATCTTCGCGGATGCATGTATTACTACATCGGGTAATTTAGCTAAAGCGGATTATATGGTAAAGTATAGACAACAATACCGAGGATCGAATAATGTTGTGCGATATACAGAAATATGTACATAGTAAAATCTGACATCAACTAAAAGTTAAAGTAAACGTACGGACGGAAAAAGAACGATTCAGCCATTGATTGAAATCTGATTGCGATACAATAAGACATTTATGTGTCGAGTGCGAGCTTGTACGGGTTAGAGGTCATAAAGAAGAGATCGGTTGGTTGAGAGACCTAACCAACGCGATATCATGCCATATTAAGACTGTGAGTTGTTACGTGATATTATTTTTGTAGTGTCTACGTCTAAAGTATAACAACTAACTGTCTTTTGATTAATTATCGAATATTGCTGATATAAACAGAGTAACACCCGCTAAAGAAGACACTGAGAGATGGGAACCAAATACAAAACAATCATGTGTTATACTGGATGCTAAAATGTTGAGAAATCTTGTTCGGTTAATGCTTAATTTCTCACTAAGGTGTTTGTTTATTTTATTCGAATTCAAAGAAATTCAGATCGGTCTCAAGGAACCGTGGCTTTCTCAAACGTTGAAACTTGGGACGTTATCACTTGAGACGTTGTAACTCGAGAGGTTTGTTACTCGAAACATTGTAACTTGGGACGTTTTATCCCAAGACATCGTTACTCGAGACGTCGTAACTGGAGACGCTGTAAATCGGGACGTCGTAACTCGAGACGCTGTAACTCAGGAAGTCGTTACTTGAGACGTCGTAACTCGCGACCTTTTCTTCTCTCAATTGACGGCAAGGTCATTTGTGGCAATTTCACAATAGGCCAAGAGCTAAGCTTCCATCGACCTCCCAGAATCGGGAATATTTTGACCGATTTTAGCGTGCTGCGAATGCATGGTTTCACCCTTTACTGACCGCTATATTGAGAAATTGGCTCAAAGTAGTAGTATAGTGGTATTTTCAACTTACCAACGTGGAACACCTCGCGTCATTTGCCGACTACTTAATACAGATGGCCGTTCGGGCAGGTTCGACTGTATATTGATCGTCTGGATTAAAACAATCGTGCTTGATAAAATTTTTCTCTCACGAAGATGTGGTTTGTGGCCCGTCTCTCACACGAAGTTGTACTTTGGCTCGTCTTTCACACGAAGTTGTGTTTGGGCCCATTTTCATGCGAAGTGTTTGTGTAACAGAAGAATCACTTGATGGGAGAAGTCACTGTCTACCTGACATCAGCGAGCTGCTCAGTGACTAATTTGATCCTACAGCCTTAAATGAATTTCAGAATCTTTGTGGTTTCACGCGGAAAATTGAATGATGCCTTGGTCAATTAATAAAATGAACGCAGTATGTGTTTGATACAGACAAAGTAAGCATTTGTCTATGGCATATCTCTCTAAGCAACAGGCATAGACTTACCATGCGAGATTTTATGTAGCAAGCCATCCTGAAAAGTCAGCACATGGGGTCCACGACAAAAAACCACAGGCACACCCGTATTTAATCGACCTAATGGAGACTGTAATATTATAATGGACAATTCTAGAAAACTCCAGAGAGCTACTCATCAGGTAACTAAAATCTGTCTGGAATACACGTACGTCGTGGAGACCATACCTTAGGGATCTCGGGCGAACGCAGCGATAAAATTGTTGTTGCGTGTTTGATAACGGACGGTGGATTGCTTGCGTCAGCCACAGGGCGTACATTCACCGATGTATCGTGTCGTCTGAACCCATCTACACATGTATTGTGGACAGCTAACTGAGAATACCCAAGCTTATCATCTTGTAGACGGCCCAAATACAAGATGGATGTATTTTAAATTGTGTGAGCTGGGCCAGCACCCAATCGTCAGACAGGAGAGACGGAGATACAGTGCATTAGTGTTTTAATTACATCACAAAAATGTAACAAAAACCTCTTAAAGTCAGATGGGTGGATAAATAGATAGATGGATCGTAAATTGATAAATGGATGGACCGAAGGACGGGCGAATGGACAAGCCGACCAACAGACGGGAGGACGACTCGCCGTACGAACGGGCGAACGGATAATATTCACTTGCATCTGTAAATACACACAAGCAACCGATACAGGTATAACAAGTGGAATTGACAAAATTTAGAGATTTGTACAATACATTCGATAAAGGACAACAACCGATGAAAATCTATACCCAGTGTACCAGACAGTTAACGATGAATGGACACAAGTTGGCTAGCTTGAGCTATGCTCAAAATTGCATTAAAATCTGGATCATCTAACATAGGCTATTTAAAATCCTAGTTAATGAAATAATCAGTAAGGTATGGAGAGATGTTAAACAACTTTGCGTATTTATTAGTGACCACGAAGTTAACCATGAGACAGGCATCTGTCAGAAATTGATTCCGATTGGTCGACGCGCGCGTTAGCAGCGATTGAATGCCGGCCAGGTCACAGGAAGACGAGCGAAATCGGCAGCCAAAGTCGCCAGGAAACGCGTGACGTTCAGTCAGTGAACGCGTCTCCGATAATAGTGTTGCGTATTCTGTTGCAAAGAGTTAATTGTACTTTCAAGTACGTTAGATACTAAGTCTTGTAAAAATGACACTTGTAACAGAATCATACCGTTACAAACAGCAATTGCTGAAGTCCACGTCTTACTTCTATTATCTTTCTATCATAATTTTTCTTTTGTTACCAGCTTTTTCTTATTAATGTAAGTTAGTAATGTAAAATGCAGCATGTTAAATGAACTGGAAGTTTTCTTTAAGCTATTACACAATAGTAAAGAACTTTTCCTCTTCGTTTTGCAAAAGGAATATAAACTTGCGCAACAAATTAACTAATCTGACATAAACAGTAGAAGAATAATCGTGCATTGGAAGTTACCTTTATTATAATACGTAATGGTATGTTCTCTGTGCGGTTTCATTCAATCAGTAGTTATACTGCGAAATATCTTAGACTCGCTAATAAACCGGTAACGTTGACAAATGTTAGATATTGTTTACATTATTGTTCTCCCTCATTCACGTCATAGTTTACGATTGCGCACTCGCTCTCGGTTATCGTTTACATCATAGTTGACGATTGCTCTGTATCGTTTACATCATAGTTGATGATTGATCTGTATCGTTTACATCATAGTTGACGATTGCTCTGTATTACTTACCGTTTACATCATAGTTGACGATTGCTTCCGGTCATTTACCCCATCGTTGGCGATTGCTGAATACATTATTGTGTTGACGTTCAATCGGACTCGTCAGGTACTGATGAGATCGGCGAGGTGAGTACCAGAGAAATTCACGAATATGGACAACTGATTTACCCTGGACGTACGTATTATATGATTCCGTCGTAGGATTGAACTTCAATGTCTCTAAAGTTCCGTTAGATGATTTAAGTATTGAAGACTTATCTTTCACGCGTCAAGGAAGTGCCTTTTGGATAAGCACCTGTCATTTCCTCGTTGCTATCGAATCAGATGGTCAACTTTTAAATAGATGTTATTTTTGTAGATATGATTTACAATTTGTTGTCGGCGCGATTGATACGGTAGTTGAAAAACGCGAACGATTGAATACAAACCGCGATATTAAATTATATACGAACACGATATGGCTAAATTACCAGACCAATAAGCCATTTTAGTTCCCTATGTTACCCATATACAAGGCAGCTAGGCACCTCTGACATTTCCCAAGAGTGCTGTTTCATCGTTTCGTCGCTGGACGCGGTGAACTACATAAAAACGTAATGTTGCATTCGCGCGTTTCTCCCCTCCATAAATTACACTTTGGAACAAGACTGGGCAAATAGCAGTGATGTCTTTTGTTTCAAACGATGGAGAATGCGATGTAACATGGATATAATCGCCATAAAAGATAGCATTCATTCAGCTACAGAACTATTCAAAGCTTTATTTATAAGAAATTTATACTGTCCTTAGACTATACGTTCACTCCTGTAACATTTATATAGTATGTACACAACAGTAGTACCAGTACTAGGTTAAAGTGGGGGTACAACTAAAAGCCTTTAGGTCTTACCAGTACCTCCATTTAACAAAAGACATCTGTTTTTTTTCCTTTAAATTTACGGATACTGTTTATTTAGCCTACATATGTACATGTTATACCATTTTAAATTGTTTTACTGAAATCGTCGTGTGTTTTTATATAATTTATGTGTGTATATCTACCTGCTAGCGAAAAAAAAATCATGTTTTGTCATTTGTTAAATAAATTAATCAATAAAAAACCGTTGTTCTTGTTTCATAATTAAGCGCCGTCGCTGCTATGCGTATAATGATTGGACAATAGTGAGGTGATGTGTTATTTTTTTCAATAATTATTACTGTGAAAAATTCTTTCTTGGACTCATCGTACGTTTCAGTATACCATTGCATAGTATGACGTTGTTGAGATGACATAAGACTCGAATCCTGGTGAATATTTAATAGATGCACATATAATGACTGATTATAGTGACAAGGCAGAACATCAAACGTGCCTGTCTCGCGATGGACCCTCTGAAGCGCGTGGCCCGACTCGCACCATTCAGAAAACCCAGCATTGTTAGAAAGAGTTCGTTATCGGCGCCCGAGCTAAGACAAGACGGGCAGCAACCGCAAGGTGCGGCCGTTCGTCTTGTTTGCTTCTTCGTTCATTCGTTCGCTCGTCTTTTCGTTCATATCGTCTTCCTTTTCTCCATCCCTTCTTCCTCCCAATCCCACTTCCTCCCTCTCCCTCCTCCCCCTCTTCTTCCTCTCCATCTGCCTTCCTTGACTACCATACCCAAATCTGTACAAAAATTTTTGGAGCGTTCGGCTAGTCTACCATTCCACATACAAATAGCATCTCTCCAGGAACATCAACTCATGTGAAAATTGATAAATATTACAATTAGACAAAATTTAATTCAATTAATACCAAATAATTCCTGCTGAGCAATTTTGATTGACACCCCGTCACTGGAGTAATTGTACCGTTGTACCGCACGTGTGATTAAATACACAACTCACAGTACATGCTCATTTCAGAAGATGACGTCACTGAGACTGCGTCAAGGATGAACGCGAAAGAACAGTATGGAAGTGGCAGCTCCGATACCTGCCTCGATAAGGGTCGGTAACAACGCCCTACCTACATCAATAATGGAGGACTTATAAGTGTTTCCATATCCATGTCGAGCGTTAATCTACCTATTATAACCAAATCAGAGACGTGCAACAGTATTTTAAATGCATTCCAGCTACGGGGGTCGAAGAAATTTCGAAGCGGATTGAATACTTGACCAGGATCAACACTCAACGCGAAAGGCAAATTAACAAGCTATGTTAGTGTTTTCTTTATCACGGCGTTATTGGTATTGATATCGGTCTAATTATTATGAATCAAATGAAATTAAATTTTTTTCTAGAATAGTCGTTTTTATGGCAAGCTTTCTTTTTCAGTCGTAATCCATGGCTTGTGGTCATTTTTATGTTTTATAATGGACTTTGTATAAGTGACTACGAGGTGATAATTTTTTTAGAATAGTTGTTTTTGAAATGAAATAAAATTTTATTAGTTTATAGTGCCATTTTAACATTATTATGGCTATCAAAGACACTTAACAAAATAGGCATATATAGTAAGATCACATATAAAGAAAATATAACTAAAAATATTACAGCACAGATCGCATATTTGCACAGTGTCAGACGTATAAAAACGCTGTGAAACTATGTTAAATATGACACGAAAAACACAAAATATAAGAAAATTACATAGTATTGCACTATAAAATTACCCACTGTCAACTTAGCAAAAGGCAGTAGAAAAAAAGGAATATTTTGGATTTGAAGGTATTTAGTTCTGTGCATTGTCTAATGTGTGACTGAAGAGAATTAAAAAGTATGGGTGAAGCGACGGCTCGGTCACCGAAATTAACCCGTCGAGAATTAGGAGTGTTAAGAGTGACTGTTTGACTCTGTCGTGTTGATCTACCGGTGTTTCTGACCGATATTAAAGACGTGAGATATGATGGGGCAGTACCTTCAAATCTGATGACCGCGACTTGTATCAAACTGCAGAAAACCTACACAGGACTGACCATCCAATATCAGGATTAGCACTATTCTTCGTCTCTAGATATATTTCGTTGTACAGGCGCATGAACCTTTACGACTACAATAAACTCACTACTTGAGGCGGAGCTGATGTGAATTAATAATTATTGTCCCAGTATTTTGATCACTACATTAGCGGATCTCAAAATGGCGGAGTGTAAGCGTGCGACATGGTATAGTGCATGAATTACTTAACGCATTTAAAGACTATTTATCCACAGTTCTGCGTGTAATAGCAGGCAGTGAATACCCCAATGTGGACTGAACTATTTTTGGTCCTATACAAACCCTGATGTCAACAGATGAGCCTCTAGTACAGGAGCAAGTACACTCTTGTGAAAATGGTGTGTGGACTGAGAGGTGATCTTCGTCCTGTCATCTCGCGTGTTCTAAATACCTCCGGCGAGTTTACGTTTGTCACATACTCGACCAAATCTAGTTATTATCAAATATTGAATGGCGAAAGTAACAGAGAAGTGCCACACCGACCATCCAGAAAGCATATGAGACTTATGAACATCGGAGGAAGGACGCTCTTAAATAACTTCCCTGCAAGCCTCACGATAGACATAATTGAACACACTTTTTACCCAAAAACCACAGGTCGTAATCTGTCCAGACAGAGTTTCGAATAAGGGTCTACTAGAATTCCAGTCAATTCCAAAGATCTTACCCCTACCACATTGTCCACTGTGGATTAGATTTGCTTGTTATTCACAATGTCAGATGCAAGATTTATAATGTATGATGTGTCATATCATACCCTTTGTTAGGAAAGTTGGCGATGAATCCTCCAAATCGTAACAGTTTCTTGTAGTCAGTAATGTAGACAAAGTCGTCTTCAGTGATCTTAAGTCCGAGGGGTCTTACGGCTTCAAAAAATGCCTTGTTTATGTCAAACTGCAACAAGAATGAGAGTTAGATGACCGTGGTTTTGGATTAGCGAAGTTGATAATTGTAAAGTATTAATAGATTTACAACATAAATCGTGAGAAAGAAATCACAGCCTTTCTTATATTAGATTTTTGCTGAGTATTTGACACGAAAACTACATACAGATACGAAATGGACATATCACAAATATAGCACGAGGAGTAAAATAATGTCTTGTTCTTACCCCGGTTGGAAACCTTCTACGGACTTCTTTCAAAGTCATGCGTCTGTACCTGTCTATCTCCTTAGGCCTTTTTTTGGCAATTTGCTTTTGCTGTACGAAAAGTGTACATAGAACAGCCTTTACGATAACCACTACACGCATCACGTGATTACGAAAAGATCACGGAAAGATCGCTTTTGCTCTTCACGGCTGTGTTAGATCGTAGCGATTTTAAAGTGCATGTGAAAGTAATGCTAATTTGGAGTTTATTCTAATTCAACGTGTTCGTAAAAATCTCAAATCACCAGTCATAAAAATATTGGGTCAAAAAGTGAAAAAACGCTTCGTTTTTGTTTCAAGAAGATTCAAATCCAGAATTAATATTATTATTGTTAAAAATAATAAATATTATCATCGTTATTAAAATATATTGTGTTCGTCGCTACTACCGTATATACTCGCCTATAAGGCGACTCACTTATAAGACGGCCCCCTGACTTTAGAAACAAAAGAGTCACCCGTTAGCGTTGACCGTTTATAAGCCGTCATCCTCATCATCAGTGTCATTAATATCGACTTTTTACCTTAGAAGCGCCGATTTCGTAATCGATAATGTCGTTGACCGTGCTATTCATCTCATCGTGCGTTTTACCGGTTAATGCGGAAGTCAAGTTCAAATAGTATCTTCTCAGCAACGCGATGCGTTCGGGATTCGTGTAGTCTGTTTCGTCGGTGAAAGTTGTCAAAAGCTTCAATGAAAACTGCAAAAGACACAACCACCGAAATTCAACGTTGAAGACGGAGATCACGCTCACAAACTTATTGTATCATGGACAGAACTTCGTCAATATTAAATGGTATCAAATAATACCAGAGATTGTACGAATATACCCCTACACACACAACGACGACGATGGGGTAGAGGTTTTTTCTGTGCATTTCTTTCCAACTATTCAAAGTACCTCATTGGCTACTCCTATTAACATCAGGTTAATACAGTTCTTCATGCTTCTTACAGATTTCTGTGTATACTGCTGGCATGATATACTGACTTTAAATGTCAGTGGCTCTCAAAAATGGTGTTAAATACCTAAATGCACAGCAAAAAGCTTGCTCCTGCAGATCAGTTGTTAAGGTACCAGACCGGTTATCTGGAGTTCTTAGGTTGGAGTCCCATAATGGGTATAGGTTTTTCTATGCATTTCTCTCCAGCTATTCAAAGAACCACATTGACTATCCCATTAACATCAGATCTTCACAGAATAGTTAAATAGGCAAAACTTCTACTTGAACAATAGTAAATGAGCAAGATTTTTGTGCTTGAATATTGTGAAGGATTTGTCGTGGAATGTTTTATTATAAAAATATCTTAGGGATCTAACAGGGCAATGTTGTACGTGCGACTGACATTTAATTATAAAGTAGCACCAAACCTCGCCTTTAGCTTTACCTTTTAACAAGCTAAAAAGTATACAACTCCAACAGAGGGTGGCCATAAATCCACTTTGTTAGAACAATCTAGAATAAAATCTAGATAAAGATTTAATGGACACCTCACTGGATTTAATAAATGGAGACATTTGGGACAAATAACCGACTATCGAGATCTAGCAAACCCCATTGGCCAACCCCCATTAACATCATGTTAATATAACACATGTGATTATCATGATGTTGGATTACATAGACGATCCATTATGATTTACAAAAAACTATGAACAGTGTATTAGTCGATCGCACTAACTGAGGTTGAAACATGAATAAAAAACTACTTTCACGTACACACCATGAAATACGTAGCCTGATCGTAACCATTACGCATAACACTGACGGCAAACAATACGTAGTTCCCTTCAACTTAATGAAATTAGTCTAATGATATAAATTTTTACTCTGACAATGAGAGACGTTTTATTTGACATATTTTCCATTCCGTTAAACTAAAACACTCGGAAACTTATAGGGCGAAGACTTACTGGCCATATTTATAGAAACAAGGTGGTCTAATAAATTTGCTCAAGACAGTGGTAGAGCGGTCACATTATTTTAATAATCTACAATATATACAGGTACTCACCCAGAAGATTTTTTTTCTACGTGTTGTGAAATCATTGATGACGAATAATTGGAGAAACGTGTCTAATCCGGCACCTTTATAGTTAGCGACGGTTTTCTCAAACGCAATATTTTTGTCGTCAATTCCTAACAGCGGAAACGCCAAACCATTTTGTTTGAAGTGACCCTTGAGCGAGTTCATACCAGCTTTCTCTATAGCATCTGTCAGTATAAGTGATCACTGAAGGGTAATGCATAACATGATTCTAGAGATCATAAAACTAACGGAGTTTGCTCCGTCGATGGTCGTACAGAACAACGGGGCGTGGATGAACAAAAGTCAACTGTTTGCCTAGTCTCTGTGCCTTGGGCGTCGTAATCAATGCATCTGCCATGTTAACCACAACTTATCTAAGCTTGCTATCTAACGGATAATTATAGTTTATACTATAAAAAACTTTATAAATTACTGCACCGCTAAAGTATATAAAAACAGAAGGGTTCACTCAGGAACGCGAGCGTGGACACAGAATCGTAAGTTCCTCATCTCGTTTATTCTAAACTCAACACATTTATTCTGCTAGCAACACCGATACTGGATATATATTTATCAAACAGGATAAGATACCCGTGTCCATGCACGATCTGTAGAATGCCTTGGCCTTTTCAAGAGATTCGAGGTTCTTGGGGTTTGCCGGCTCTTCTAGCACTTCTAAATAGAGTGAAGATAGACCTCAAACGATTAATTATATATTGCAATGAGACAGCAATCGTGGGTTGAGTGATTATATATTACAATAAGACAGCAATCGTGGGTTGAGATGCAAATCCCATTTGGCGGCGGAAACCTATCACTATAAAATGGATGATAGTAGATCATTTCTAGTGAATGAAATAGGTACCGACATTACACGGACTCTCGGGAAATATTATTTTCTTTCATGAATCTTGAATCCTTTTTCAAAATGCACAAGGGGAAGTACATTCTAATAGTCAAGTGGATAGCGCACCCAAACGGTATATTCGGGGACAACACCAATCAGAAAGCGTTATTTATCCTGACGTTTTTTCAAGTTATAGCGATGACCTCGTGTGCGAAAACAGCTCTATATTACCAACCTCTGCTTTTGTTCTTAATGCCGTAAATGCTATCTGAATACAATTTCTTTGAGAGGCCAGGATCGAGGGTAGTTTTTTTGATCCACCCGCCGCAGGCGAACTCGTAGAAGTCGTCACATGGCCGGACGTCGCGGTTGATAAGATCTTTGATTCTTTTGGCTGGTAAAGAGACCAATCTAAACTGACGCCAAACTCGTCGGGAAATAAAAGCGGGCTTCAACTGGCTCTATTGTTATCGATAGAGCGCGACATTATAATATAATAAAAATAAACTCCTCTTTTCGTTGTTCCAAACGTTTTTCGCCGACCTTCAGAATCACATATTAACACAGAGTCTGTCAATCATGTTTCCAAATTAACTTTAATTCTCACATTTTTAACATTCACTTCTGCAATAATTATTTGTGTTTTCGGAATGACCATTGCGATCACGTTTGGAGGTTGACTTTAATCCGACCGTATTCATCGTTACCTTCATAAAAACCTCATTGACTCAAACGCAACAATCACTTTTGTACAGAGACTCTAACAATCACATTGCTGAACTAACTGGAACCATCACGTTTCATTTTTACTTTCGCAAATGCGTTTTATCCAATAAACTCGATCACGATTTTACGTTTATTTCACCAGCACTTCTCTACATTGACATTAATGGGATTGGATGAGAATGCACCTGATGAAGTATACTTAATATACGAAAGCTTGTGTTAATCCTTATATAGTTATATAGTTAGTCAAGAAGGTGTTAACTTGTATTTTCGTATTTACGACATGGCTAACACAGCAACCCACACATCTATCCGAGTCTCAATTGTTATATCATTCTACTTGTCCTAATTTACTTACTGCATTGTATAGATGATGTGAAATCACATTAACATTTCTATGATTTTTGTGTAAATATTGTATATCATGTGTTGGATAAATCTTTTTCAATTGAATTGAACAATACATATATAAAAATATTATGTGAAGGCATTTTACGTGATTTTCTAATTGAAATAAAAATATTTGAAAAAATATATATATTTGGCAATATGAAATGATATTTTAGTAGAATGAAGGTCCCAAAAAAGGCGAGGACCAGAAGTAGCTAGATAAACAACAGTAGACAGGAGGAAAGATATCTGTAAAGATATATTATGTTTTTAGTTTAGTAGTGTAATTATTGAGAATAGAAACGTCCATCGTACCCGTCATTTTACAATGAGGCGTGTCACAGACGCCGCCACTCGGTTCGGTGGGGACGGTCGCTGGTGTAGTTCTCGATGTGGCACCGCCCACCGTTGTTGTTATGGGGCTCCTTGTTGCGTTCATTTCTCCTTAACACGAGTTATAACGTTACCTTGTATTGAATGTAATCGTAAATGGGGTTAGCCAATGTGGTTCTAGAAATAGATGGAAAAAAAAATGCACAGAAAAAAACCTATGCCTGACCCATCAGTGGTATAGATTTTTTTCTGTACATTGCTTTCCATCTTGTATTGAATAACTCCCACATTTACGCTGTATTTCTCTGTACAGTATGTACGTCGAGTGCACGTTTTGAAGACACCAAAACGAATCAATGCCGACTCAACACCGTACAATACTGTTTGCTGACTTGTGGATAAGTAAATATTTAAAATGTACGGAAATAGTACAACATGAATTATTTATCTACGAGCAAACATTTTGTATCTACGCGAGCGTATGTCTAGAAATTATTCATTTCCAGTCAACTTATTTACTAAAATGTATTGTCGGCTGTAAATTCTGTTCTGTTTCAACGAGAATTACGTGCCTACTAAACAACCACCTTTTTTCTGTCGATCGAGACCGATGACGACTATCGCAACGACAGCCACGATAACCGCTGCCGCCAGAACAGCGCAGAGGCCGATCAGAAACTTGATCAGCAGCGCACGTTCTCCGCCCTTCCTCATTGGTTCATCCCTACTCGCAAACAACAGCAGCCCCATTACGTCATACAATAGTGTTTAATGGAAGTACATCATCCGTAGGAGCTGTCGGCGACATCATGCCATACATAATTAGCATATGAATTATCTATACTGTTTAGTAGCGACTGAAAACATGGATAAAAATGATGCGTTTATGGACGAATTCTACTGACTACAAGCCTCCGGGTCGGTAATAGAAATACACGTCGGAGTAACGACTAACATTAAGTAAGGAAATATCGGTTCCCAAGCATGGGTGTCGGAAGTCCGTGTGTGTTGGACTTTCGAGCGTCGGTCTTTTGAAAGTGTGCTGTTGAGCAGATGGCGTGAAAAATTGTCGTGTACACCGTAACAGGCAAGCGAATAGGTCCAAGTCGCTGAGAGAACGTCATTGCTGGATAAGTCTATCGCTTCTTGTTCTCGAGTCGCCGATTTGTCCACTTGCACGATGTCGTATTTTCATAATCACGGGTTAAAAACAGTTGCATTCTCGGAGACCGATTGTCTCGTAGTTATATTTGGCGTGTTTAATTTTGTTTAGTTCGTCTCTATCAAGCTGACTCACCTGATTCCCTCCGCAGCCGCGTTGGACATTTCGTTGGGACCGTTTGAATGAAGGTATACTGTTCACCTGATGGTGTATGAGTAATTAAATTTAGTTTACTACGTCAACGCCAATATCGGGACATGTTAACAAAGTTCAGTACTCTGTATCTACTAGTACACGTATTGCATACTTTATGGCTAAGCTAGTAATTTGTAGGGCTAAGCTAGTAATTTATGCGGCTCACCTCTACAAGTTAAATTTACAACGGTAAAGATCAACTGATCATCGGTCACGAGTCGGCTATCTTACCCGATAGTAAAAGCATATACAGAACCGACTATCATAAAATCACTAACTACATAATCGGACAGCTCCGTACCTGGGTATTAACGAAATTTCAACGATTTTCCTCAATCAGTGATGGTTGATGAAGGAATTTTACAAAAAAAGATTGTTTGATAGAACTAGTTCTTTAGACGGGGTATGGCCTGTCGCTAATATTAGTGGAATAAAATTCAGAAGACAAGCTGTGGCTTCAGACCACGTATGACTCTGGAGGAAGCCGGCTGGGCAGTCCTTTCCGTGTTTTGGACGATTGTGAACATCTTCCTTCTAACGTAGCTGTGTTTTTGGACCTCTCTCTTGATGGTCTCTTTAGGGGGAAATGGCGTAGTGGTTAGAGCGTTTGACTTTGTATCCTTGGGTCACGGGTTCAAATCCCGCTCTAACCAATATACTAACTGTGGCGTTTTTCGGGCTGAAAACGCCTTAAACCCTATTGCCTATGTGGGTCTGGGTAGCCCTTGCAGTGTGGTTCTTTTGGGGCATTTTGCCTCTGATGTTTGCTGTGTATCAGATGCCCTATATATGATATCTACGTCGCTTACCTCTCCGCTATTTTATCGTCTCATTGTAAAAGACCATTGTCCTTCCATAGACTTACCAGAGTATGCGACATATGTAGCTTGCACGTAGACATCTGGAACCATTGGCGCGAATGGAAAGAGGTTAATTTTTTGCCCACACTAAATGGGGTTTTCCCATTAGGTGTTTTCCCCACCCCTTATGAGTGAGGCTAATCAGGTAGTCGTGTTAACCACATAGGCAAGCTTTGTAAAGGGTCATAAATGAAATTGGCTTACACAACGATTACTTGAGTAGACGGCCTATAAACAAACAAATAAATAACCACATGAATAGGCTTTGTATAACGGCTCAGGATGGGCTATCACAACGATTACCTTGGTAATCAGACTATAAATACATACAGACACACATACGCCCACACCCCCACCACACAAACACACACACACATACCCACACACACCCCTCACACAACTCTCACATCCCCCACACCCACCCACATACCCACACATACATACGTCTCTTTGATGCTTTTCTCTCCGTACGATGTCACCTAATTCTAAATAATCATCGACTATCGCATAGGCAAGCTTTGTAAAGGGTCATAAATGAAATTGGCTTACACAACGATTACTTATTTAGTCAGCATATAAACAAACAAATAAATAAATAACCACATGAATAGGCTTTGTATAACGGCTCAGGATGGGCTATCACAATTGTTACTTCGGTAATCAGACTATGAATACATACAGACACACATACCCACCCACACCCCCACCACACAAACACACCCACACACCCACACACCCCCTCACACAACCCCCACATCTCCCCACACCCCCCCACTCACACACCCACACCCACACATACATACGTCTCTTTGATGCTTTTCTCTCCGTACAATGTCACCTAATTCTAAATAATCATTGACTATCGCAGATGTAGCAGTTTGCGACATTTTTATTATGTGGGCCGTTTGAAAACAGTAGAAACAGTGGCGCGAATGAACGAAGTTCTGCTCCGACTACGTAATTATCCGCCCGTAGTGTTAACTACATACACTAGATTCAGATTTATTACAAGCCACTTCAAGAGAATGCTTCTCAAAATTTTAAACACCTAAATCCTGCTCAATGTAAATGAAAGGCAAACGCCAGCAAAATTCCTTACTGTATCCCGATACTGATTCATGCCCGCGATTTCATGCGCTATAAACACTACTCCCATGGTGAACCTGAAAAATCCTAAAAACATATCTACCCCGTGCTGTAAAAATCTAGTCCGATATTGTAATATTTAGTATCAATATCCCGGTTTGTTATAAATGGATATAGTTTAATGCCCCCATGCCTGGATGCTATCTGCTGCATACGTGATAAATAAATTTGGTCGTATTTAAAAAGTTGACTTACCTCTCACGTCGTTTGAGATAAAATGCCGGTCAATTCGACTGATTGCTGTTAACATTTAATGTTTACATGAACTGTTGTCACGCCCTTCAACTTAGTCCCAATGTCCTCCCAAGCTCATTTGTTCAACAAATCGCAAATCTGAAGGCGTTGTGTAGGGAAGGCTACTATAAAATTTGCCACATCGTCAAATGTAGCTAAAAATCGTGCGCTATCGTCCTATAATGTAAGATATTATCACTCTGATTCTGCAAGTACTTGAGCGGCGAAACAAACCTTTATCTGTCGTGCGTATACAGACCTATTTCTATCATTCTAATCATAATCGCTATATAAATCTATGTAAACAGTGTCTGCTTGGAGATATTAAACTGAGTTCGCGTGTATTTGTTCGTTTTTTCACGCATTGGCCGTATATAGGTTATCGCCCGAATTGGAGAAACGATGATGTTTTGATGCGCTCTTAAGATGCGAAGAATTAAATTTCAATAATATAACACTAAATAATACGTTCACGATTTATTGAGATTTCATTTATTACGAGGATATGTGTGAAGTAATGGCATCTGTTGCAATAACCAGCTAGAGATAGTACACGCTTTATATACTCAATTGCAAACACAAAGATGATGGCAAGTGTTGGATTATATTTGTAGTCGAAACTAAGGACTGTCGAACTACGGCGATAAAAGGTGCCTGCAGACACGGTCTATAGAGCTGGAGAGAAATTCACAGAAAACTTACACCTCTTATGGCACTCGAACCCGCGACCCCCAAATATCTTAGCTTTTGATCTACTAACTGAGCTACAGGGGCATGCTTCCCCTGTGCAGTTAGGTAGTAAATACCGCTTTTGAGAAGCACTGAGATTTAAAGTCAGTATATCAAGCCAACGGTATACACAGATATCTATAACAAGCATGAAGAACTGTATATTAATTGTCTCATTTTTGCGGTGTTTTCTATATTAACGTGATGTCAATGAGGGTAGCCAATGTGGTTCTTCAAATAGCTGAAGAAAAATACACATAATAAACAAATTAATATATATATATCAGCGTAATATATATCAGGTCTATCGACAATCAAAAAAGTAATCCTTCTTTTATAAAGCCATTATGTAATATTTCACCTGATATTTTTTATCAAAGGCACAATAAATTACCTCAATACAATTCTGAGGATTCAGATAACTCGAATAAATGTTATCTGGATATAAATTACGTGAACACGAATTACCCTAATCTATGTGACATAAACACGGATAGCCGAAATCAATGTAAACGTTTCATCGTTAATATCATCGGAATCTATGAAAAGGCTTTTGCTTGATATCATTATGTTAGCTCTTCTCGACCAATGAAGGACTATTTCGATGATATCCCTTCGCCTCTTAACTGGAAGGACTGAATCACGTGTCATCGTCTTAGCTGTTCTCGACAAACGCGATCGTGGACGCGGTCGCAGCGATGCTTATATAACGACGACATGGTCGACCCATGAACCCTTCCGTCTAACCTCGTACTGTAGCTTGTAGACGGTTTTAGCTGAGTAACTGTCCTGCATCTAGCTCAGCTGCGATTGGCTCACAACTTTTAACAAGGCGGCCGAATGATGATCTGCTACCGACAAAAAACGCCCGATATATTATCAAGAGTTTGTCGCCAAATTTTTCTGAGTTTGAAGAAAATATGTTATTTCTTAAGACTTTCTTATGTGGTAACATTTTTTAAAGAGTGGTTAATTTTTAATGAAAAGTTGTGTGTTATAAGAAAAACCAGTAGATTTTGAAAGAAAATTGGCAACCTACAGTGGAAGTGGGAATTAAAGAAAAATGGTTGCAACATTCGTTGTTTTTCTGAGATCATTTCTGAGATAATAGACATATTATACTTTCACTATATGATATAGACTTCTTTTTTAAATTCGTGACATAATACATATTTTGAATTAGAATTACTTCCTCTGTTGTGGTAACAACACATGGCGTTAGCGGTTGCGGTAATAAGGATAACATTGATAATGATTAAGATGATGGTAATGACAATGCTAATGTAGATTAAAGTGGCGTCTCATATACAGTGCGAGTCCAAAAAAATGTCCCCCTTTTAATTGCCCTGGGGGACGCCCATCATGTCAAATATTAATAGAATATATATAGCTTTGGAAAGGTACATCTCTCCTCTTTCCAACGAGTGGTCAACCATGAAAATCCATCAATTCGCGTTCGAGATATGGCGCATTTACTGAGGTCACTCAAATGAACGCGCCGACCAAGTTTTCAGCGGCATGGGCACGGCACAACTCATAACTAGCGACGACCCGAACATCAGCGCGACGGACGGCGCGGAGCCGCTACTCAAAAAATAATTGAATGCTACAATGTGGCACACCAGGTAAGCTGAGCTGCAGGAGCATTGGCTCAGAATTTTTCTCGATGAACAGCAATAGACAAACTTGGTCAGATTGGCACTTTGGGTGACCCCGGTAAATGCGCGATATCTTGGTCAGGAATTTATGGATTTCGATGTTTGACCACTCGTTGGAAAGAGGAGAGATGTACCTTTCCAAACATATATATATTAGATTAATATTTGACATGATGGGCGTCCCCCAGAGCAATTAATAAGAGGGACATTTTTTTGACTCGCACTGTATAGTGTGTACGATTTGTCTTCCAAAGACAACCTTAAGAAAAGTACTCACTAAAAATAGAAGGCGTAAAACTGAGAAGAGATTAAGGATTTTCCTGACACTACTGGGCCGATCTCACATCTATTAACTGCGTAGAACGAAGCATAGTACATTTCCATTTCCGGTCTTTTGGTATGTATACCTTCACTGATTACGCGACACGCCTGTGATTCCCGATTTTCGTGCCGTCACCATTGGTTAAAATAGTCATCTCTCAACGCCAAGTCTTGAGTGGTCTATACTCCTCAATGTCCACCCCACTTATAAAGCAGGTAGGGGGAGGGAACCACTGGCGCTACGACATTTACGTCTTTATCGATAACTCTCAAGCGTTTACTTTTTTATCCCTTATTCATAAAATGTTGGGAATCTCATATTTTTTTAGCTATGCTGCGTTAGGGTGCTGGTCTAAGTACTTCCCCAATAAGTCAGTGTGATTTGATTGATCTTTATTGTGCATTATATTTATAACGGTTTATACCTAATGAAAGAGAATATATATAATTTACACAATGTGTCTCTTTGCCCCTTTTGAATCTTTTCCCCAACCTATTTTTATCACATACGTACTTGCATTTCTCACCCAATCTCCGACCAGCTTTCATTGCCTGCCTACCCATAGTTTACGTTTACTATTTTCTGTAGACAATGCATATCGTCGTGGTCACAATGTCAGATTACGATCGAATATATGTTGCGTATACTATTTCCGTCTGTTTACTGCATCTGGTGTCATATACCTTACTTAAAAGCTCGTATTAATGCTAGCCCTAGTCGAAAAAGCATTACGGTTTTTCTTAATATCGCATGACCACGTCAAGTCATCGTCTGTCTACTTCATATCGTGACAGTAAATATGGGTTATATTTGAACATAAATAGTTTTTCATATCGGATAAAAGAATATTTATTTAGTGATCACATCAAAATTATTATATAGTCTGAGCTCACATCGCAAATATAGCTCTCTTTATTCAGTGACTGGATACCGGCAGAACCGGATTATATTTGATTTTATCGCCATCTTTGTCCATCAGAGGTATTTCACGATTTCATTGAGTTCAGAAAGAACTGGCCCAAGTTTGACAACTGTCTCAAATCTAATGTTGAGAGTTCAGTATGAACAACACAGGCCTGTAAAGTTTTAATGTTGTTTTATTATTGGGATTAAATTAAATGTTAGTGGCACATACAATATTGATTACTCCATTGCACACTTATGAAATGTACAAAGGCCAATCAAACAAACCTTAATAGACAAGCAGTATTATATTGCTCATTTATTATAGTGGATGGCTCGATGGGCAAATCCAGCCTTGTGCGGGTTCCAACCAGTAACGTACCTCGCGTAAGCTTCTGGGCTTTGTGACGATGTACTGGTGCCGTGAGTGCACACCCAGCCGAAACATGATATCTTTTTAAGGCGTGTCAACGCTTTGTGTAAACATTAAATAGCAACGAGTATTCGTCTTGACTCGCAGTTATTTTATGAGACAACGTGCGAGGTAAGTCGTTTTTCAAATGCATCCCTTGGCCGTGTGATAGTTTTACCTGGTTTATTTTGTAATGCAATAATACGTAATTTTCTTATATGTTGTCATTTTTTCGTGTGATATTAAACATAGTTTTACAGCATTATTATATGTCTGACACTGTGCCACTATCCGATCTGTGTCTTTATATTTTTAGTTATATTTTCTGTGATTTTACTGTATATGTCTCTTTTATTTTCGACTCATTTAAGGTATACCGAGTTCGATTTTGAAGTGTATGTTTTGTATTACTAGTTTATTATAGTAACCGTGAATATGGGAAGTGTCTTTGGTAGCTATGTGTTAAAAGGGCACTATAAATCAATAAAATTTCATATGATTATATATATTCACATATATTTATTGTCTTTGCTGATGTATGTAGCGACGTTCTCTGAGAGCTTTGAATCGAATTCTTTCCATATGTATGGAACGGCAAAATTAATATTAAATACTATTAGCACGCTGAATTGGATTTTTACAACCGTTTTCGAAATAGGTTTTGACATCTCGGCGTTTCACGCGCGAGGTGGCGTGATTGAAACAGTATCGCATATATCAGCATATACTGACAGATTTTTTTCTGGTGTTTTCCAACGATAATAAGCCAGATTTTCGTGTTTGGGATATTGAGAAATTATTTCAGTTGGGGTGGGTTTTCGTCAATCTTCTCCAAAGTTAGTGCATGCGGTCAGCACTACGGACATAATTGTAATTTATTGTCAGGTAACAACTTAGCGACAGTCACCATGTCCGTGCTGACCTTTGACCTTTGGCAATTCGCGCTATCGTTTCCCAACGCCCATATAATGCCCATATTGATGATTATTTACAATGAGATAACAAGACCATCGAGAGATGGTCAGAAAAATATCGGCGTCAGGAAAGATGCCATTCCATAATCAATCGAAGAGGCTAATCAACTGCAGTCACAGTACCACATCTGGATACAACAACTCCTCCCCTACAATAGGACACCACATTGCACCACCACTTCACTCTACCACTGAATCACCACAGTCCAACATTTCGCTTGTACTACTGCATCACCCTACACCAGCCAGGATGTAGATTACGCAATGCGCATACCACTAGCTTCGCGAATACGTTTTTTCCTTTTTCTAACATACCGAACTGGCACTAGTGTTGGAGTAGTCAATTTTATTATTCACAACGACATATACTCCATCAGGTCGACAATATTATGACTTCAAACGAGTCCTCCGAAATGTCCAATGAGGCAAAGATAGGAACCGGGTAAGTCGGCTTGATAAAATTGAGTGTACACACCTCTATCAGGTTCTTTATATATATGAGGCAATCATGTTCCACAAACGAAACCGTTTTTAATTGCTTGATTATAAAGATACAGGTGAACATAATGACTCCTGTACGCTAAGCGATTGATTTATCGAGAAATGAATCATTATCAATTTCTCACTCACTTTTACCGAGTGCTTACCTTTTTCGTTATAGACTACTCAGTTTCGAAACCCATTCTACAAGCTATATTAATATATTGCGATCATCTATTAGTTTTGCAATTAATTTTACGGTGACCCGAAGCTAGTATGGTGTTGTTTCCAGAGACAAATACGCCACGGAAAGTGAATAGATTGATGAATGACTATCAATAAATATAGAAATGTGCTTGATGCCGTACAATATATGAGGGTACCGGGTATATGAGTGACGGATAAATGAGGACGGACGTGATGAACAGTGTTTAACGACAGGTGATGAGAATTCCGAGAAAGATCTCGGTCAATTGCTGTTTTCTCGCCAATTTAAAACATAAAATTATTGTTATTGTGTTCGCGTGCATGGTGGTTTATGATGTGACCTACAGCCCTTACGGAGGATTTCCTTTCATTATAATTTATTGTAAACCGTAGTGAGACTGTTGTTTGTAAGTAGGGATGAACCGAAGAAGGGCGGAGAACGTGCGCTGCTGATCAAGTTTCTGATCGGGCTCTGCGTCGTTCTGGCGGCGGCGGTTATCGTAGCTGTCGTTGCGATAGTCGTCATCAGTCTAGATCGACCGAAAAAAGGTACATGTGCAAATACACGCAATTTGTGTTTATTGCCTCGCTAATTAGAGAAATTCTAAACAATTATTACCCGAGTCAGCATACTGTATTGTACGTAGGAATCGCTGTTTTTATTCGTTTTTGTGTCTTCAAAACGTGCACTCGACGTACTCTGCACCGACTTATACACGATACCATTAAATAAAGGCGATATAATGGCAACAACAAGAAGCCCCAGAACAAACACCGTGGATGGCGCTACATCGAAACGTACAACGGCAAGGGTTCCCACTGAAAAACCGAGCGACGGCGTGTGTGACACACCTCATTGCACAAAGACGGGTATGCTGTACATTTACATAAATGGGGATTGTAAACATTATATAGACCCAGTAGTCTCATATTTGCGTAATAACAATGTCTATGTATGCGTAAACAAAAAAGGCTACAATTTCTATAATGCATAATTCCTTACTATAGAACCCATGGAGCAATAAAGTCAGACCTGAAATGTAAATGAAACTTGACCGCGCTTGTGCCTTATGAGAAATCCGCGAAAGTCGACGTAGAGAAGTGATTGCAAATGTAAATGTAAACTCCTGATTGTGGTGTGTACTGTAAATATTTTTCATGGTAGAATTAAATTTAAAAACTCTATTGTAAAATTCCATGAGACATCGCAGTTTAATGTCTAAAAACACACTTGCCACGAACCGACATTGCTATGCACAGAAACCTTTAACAAGCATGCTGGACTATAAATAAATTGGCTGGTTATGCGGTGTTTTCTACATTAATGTGATGTTAATCGGGGTAGCCAATGTGGTTCTTTGAATAGCTTGAGAGAAATGCACAGAAAAAACCTAAACCTATACCACTGGCATGATACATTGACTCTAAATATCAGTGGTTCTAAAAACGGTGTTAAATACCTAAATGCACAGAAGAAAGCTTGCCCCTGTATGTCAGTATGTAGACCGCCAGACCAGTTATCTGGAGATTGTGTTCTCATTTTATTTTTATATGGGCATTTCTCTTTAGCTTCTACAAAATAGCTTGGCTGCGATTGGCTGATTTCACGACGACAAATCTTGACAACGGCCGTAAAACATGTTTAGTAGCTGTAAGAACGTGTAACAAACGCGAAAACGTTATTGTCAAACTAAATGTTAAATAGTGATTCTGAAACTGAAAATCATCATGGCGTATGTTATGGAACAATTTACAGTGAAATTTATTTTACTATCATTGGTTGCTTGGGCTATATATGTAATGCGATTACAGCTTAGTTAACGCCAGTGGTGCAGTGTTTAGAAGCGCAGCCTTTAATGTGCGAGGTTGCGAGTTAGAAACAGCATAAACCAGGGATTTTTTCCCACGCCTTCCACAATAGAGAATTAGCAAGATCTCCATGCTTTAATATTGAAAAAGATTTGTCGTGTAATGCATTATTATAAAGGAGTATTAGGGATATAACAGGGCAATATTGTACGTGCGACTGACATTTTACTATAAAGTAACACCAAAACTTCGCCGTTTCCCTATAAATATTTTTCCAGAGTCAGTTTGGTATATTTGTCACAAGGAATAACATTAACATTCCAATGTAAATATGGCACCAGAATTTGATTGGTGTTTTCAGCCAAAGGAATAAAACGTCTTATGGATCGTAATGTTCGGCCATGTGACGACTTTTACGACTTCGCTTGTGATAGCTGGATCCAAAATACCACCATCGATCCCACGCAGTCGTGGACATCGTATCCGTTAACTGTAAACACCATGGAGAATAAAATCAAAGGTTGGTAATATTGAATTATTTTTAACTGAATATTTACTATCAAATGCAACTGTTTGTTCATCATTCTCTGATAAAAATTAGCCATTAAAATAACAACAATTCTGAATAGGATATTTGGAGTGTATAATGGTTGATCAGGCATCAAAGGGCAATCAACAAAAAAGTGATCCGCAGGTAGATCAGGATCCTTACTTTGAAGAAGACAGCAATGAAAAATTGCGCGAGAAAACTGAAGAAAGTCGCCTGTCAGAAACGAATGAACATGGTACCGTTGAAGCGAACACGAAATCAACGATTTACATTTCGGAACAAAAAGAAGGTGTTGGCGAAGATCGTTCATATGATGCCGGTGTACATGATGTAAAAGCATCAGGTTATGGAGAGCGTCTTGAATTTTCTGCTGTTGAGGGGATTGGTGATCAGCATAATATTGGGCAAATCAACTCGTCAAATTTAGAAAACCATCGCCATGAACAGACCGAAGCGGATTTAAATTTATCAGATATTTTGACATCATCAGGCAGTGCAACAGAAAGAATTGTATTTGAGCAGCCAGATGATGCTCAGGAAATGGAAATAAATTCGGATGTATACGGTGATACAAACCAAGGGCCTCCCAGCGAAACACAAAGTGCAGGATTTTCACCAATCTACGAAGAAATTGAACGTGGACTTGCGGATGAAAATAAAGAAGATGTAGCAGAAGGCACATCAGCAAATGAAAGTGATCAGGACAACGAAAATCCAACCAATGAACAAAATGTTCGTTCTGATGGTGAAGAAAATACAGAACCTGCTGAAAACCAAAATGAAAATCAAGCCGGTGAGGAACAGGTGCAACAGGAGGTACAGGAAAATAATACTCCTGATGCAATAGACGATAACATTTCCGGCTTAGAAGATACTGTCCTTAGTGGCAACGTCCTGACCAATGACAGTGATATCGATGGTGACAGCTTGTCTGTTCAGAACACGGGAACGTTTGATACCGATCATGGATCGATCACAATCAATGCCGATGGCTCATTCG
>WURV02203393.1:0-11504 GCA_011762755.2 Epimenia babai
TGTAGTATTGTAGGTATTATTCGTGTTACCAGTGTTACGTGTGCTGTAGATGTAGTATTGTAGGTATTATTCGTGTTACCAGTGTTACGTGTGCTGTAGATGTAGTATTGTAGGTATTATTCGTGTTGTTATCGCTGCTGTTGACTGACAGTACTTTTAGTGTTTAATTGCAGCCTTTACTGTCTTTTTTGCCCTATTGCCCCTGACATTAACCTCACATCACCATCACAATTAGTGCTCTCACTATTGCAATTATCATCATTTTAATGAAAGAGGGCTGGCAGTAGGGTTTAGCTTGTGACCTTTTTTACTCATGCCTGATCTGCAATTGTGAAAATTAGTATAAACACTATTTGTATCATAAATTAATGGGACTTGTAGGCACTCACATGCTCTGATTACTGAATGAAATACACAGTAAATTCCATATATGGAGCTTATTGTAACAAATTAACATACTATCAACATCCTATACAAAAATTAGACTACTTACATTTTTAATTTAGTACACAAAATGTAATATGCTACACTATTGCAACACCACACATTTATAAGTATGTCAAACCCTGCATGTTCCTATATTTCTCCATCACAATTCACTTCTAATGGCACACTATTATGAATGATTTTATGTATTCACATTCTTATAATTTGATTATGCATTTCATATCCAAATTCTACAGTATCCAGAGAGAATAGTCACCTGCGATCATGGTGTCATGTCCCTAGACTTTTCCCGTGTCAACCCTAACTACCTCGCAGTGAGTTCTTATAGCAAAATTAAGTAATTTGATTACCGTATATCGCGATGGTATTTTTCAAAATGTGGATTCTTTTTAACTGTCATGATTTTAAAATGACTCAAAAACTGAAATTACTATGAATACTAGACAATAGTTATGGAGTAAAGCCCAAACAAAAATATTATTTTGTAATATTAACATCCGACAAATAGTTCACTAGAAAGTTGAGTTCGTGAGTAGTAGCTTTTCGTGCATGTATCATACCAGCAAAAGTGACGTTATTAAAGGAACCTTGAGTGTCAATTAAGATGTCATAATGACAATAGTGACATATATCACAGCAGCGTGACATAGTTTATATCAAGGTGCCACTTATAGGAATATTGGTGTTGGTATATAACTTTGTTTAGTGTAGGTGTTATGTACCACTGTATAAGCCTTTCTAGTATTTTCAGCAGGTATCTCCCTCAGCGAGATTGGGAAGGTGTTCCTCATATTTTTTCTACTTCACTTCCATCTACACTCTCCGGCATATTTACGGCAAAATAGCAGTTTCATAACCGCCAGAATAATTAACCTATTTGATCAACATATACCCAGAAAACTAAAACTTTCCAGAAACTAAAATGTAATCATTCGATATTTGTTTAGGTATTTAGGATTATGTGTCCTAAACTTCTTTATCTTTGTTTCAAAAAGTTTTTTAGCTCACCTGAGCTTATGTTGTTGTCATTGTTGTCGTCATAATCGTTATCATTGTTATCATTATTATCGTTGTTGTTGTTATCGTCTATCAAATTTATTCTCTTACGAGAAACTCCAATATTGCAAACATAGCTGTTAATGATATGCGCAATCGTAAACCAACCAGTTTGTGCAAAAAATGTATGTGTAATTCCTCAGGAATATACTGGAGAATCTTATTGAACTGCATGACAAATGTATGTTACTAAATGATAAACGTATCAATGATTAACCCGATAATATAAACTGCGATTTTGATGTTTTTGATCAGAAGAGTTTTTCTGGCCACATTGGCCTATTGCTCTAATATCAGGATAAGTGTTTTAAGGTCCTATGGTTTTTTACCATTTTTTAAACCCTATGGTTATGGTTTATTTCTGCCCAATATTTTCATATAGATATAAAAGAATTTAGTAGAATCTGAGAGTTAGGAGAGAGATGAGGCATAAAGAGTAATGAAAAACGTCCTAAAATGCTCCTTTGGGGGAAAACATGTGGCAAGTAGGCTTTGCTATAGACGACTATCAGCTCTTGAAATGTATGGTCTGACAGTATGACTTGTGGACTGAAAAAGCTTTCTCTGTGATTAAAATTATGTTATAAAATAGCATGATCTACACCATCAAAGGCTGTCGATATGTTGAAAAATCAATAAAATACTCTTTACCATAGTCAACAGATTTAAGGAGACTGTTATTTACAGAATTTATTTTTACACTATATGAACATCTTTATACAGAACATCTATATACAGTAGAGTAAAAAAGAATATATAAATCCATCGTATTGGACAGACATTTTATGTAAAAATTGTAAGAATTACAGAGCTCTGCATATATGTTAAATGCTTCCTTAGGCTTTTACATTGAAACTGATAAATGAACATGTAAGATATACGATATAAATAGCAAATGATCAAACGAGAATAATTCTGAATTAGTAAAGAAAATAGGAATAGATAATTGATGAACAAAAAAGTACTGATTAGTAAACAAGTGAAGAAACAATACTGTTATAGACTAACTTTTATTTCAAGAGCTTTCGAATATAAATATTCTTGCGCAAGTGGTAAGGAAGAAGCTAACGTTGCAGAATATATAGGTCCTACAGAACAGTAACAGCAATGAAGTTAGTCTAAAATGCTGTCGTTCCTTCACTCATTATTCTTTAAACTAGCGCGGCTGCCATTAGCGTTTTATGATACTGATTATCCATCAAATTTACTTCCTCATCCATATCCGATACTTAGACAAGAAGAAATAAGCATTAATACCCAATTGATGGTATTTCTTGGTCTCACTTCATTTTAACACATTTATTTCTCTCTTGAAAACTGTGTCTTCATGCTCAAAAGTTGCCTTTTAATAGTTATTGTCAATGTATTTATAAAATTTTTTCTTTGCATTTGTTTCTAGGCTGGTCTACACAATGGTGCCATCGTCATATACAATGTACGCTCTGCCAAAGATGAAAGTATCATAGACAGTTTGTATGTATTACTTGGATATCTTATAATGTTACCAAAAGCTGCTATAGACCTATTTTATTTCAGTCTGATAATTAAAACTATTCTTACAATAAGTTTTATTGTTCCTCTACCCATTTGTACTAATTTTGGGAATAATAATGGGTCCACTTACATAAACCTAGATTTATTACCCTTGATTCAAACACAATTGCGCTCACATCCTCTAAATGTATAAGTTGCGGTAGTAGCGATTTTGTGATTTATATTACAATATACAAAGCAAATGTGAGTTTGGGAAAACCCATCTCCGTGGGGAAGTTCTGAATCTACGATGAATGATATAGTGTACAATAATGTCAATGTCAAAACATACAGCCATATTTGAGATATACAGTTGACACAATGTATTTAGCAAAGCTTGGTGTGCCATGTGATGGAGCTCAGTTCAATTGAAATTGTAAAATGTAAAACAAATTTAGCATTATAGTTTAGATTACTATGGTTTTTTTTGAGCAGTAGGCTGTTTCTGATTACATTCTTGTGTCAATTTTATTGAATTATGCAAAACATGTACATGCAATACCTCAACATGCCGCCACCTTTGTATCGGAATTTCCTGAGCTTTCACAAAGTTGACGTCATGTAAAATATGATGTTGGAAAGCGGCCTTGTAGTTGACCTCAATTTTGCTGAACATTTTAAATGAACATGTGTGGCTTAAAATAGTTAGACTTCAGTTGAGTTGTGGTTGTGAGTGACATTGATACTGCATACCCTTCAAATTCTGTATCTCTACATAAAACATTAGTGAAGTGAAAGAAGCTTTCAAGGATGCGTAAAAGTATTTTTAGTGATGAAAAGTACTTAATACTCAGAAAATATTGAAAACATGTAGCAGTCGGAAAACCGTGTCAAAATTTTTTCGAACATTTTGCTAGATATCAATGGCGCAGTCATATATTTGAGTTAAATATATTAGATACTTTTCACAGTTATCAAGCGAAGTTTCCATTTTTCGATTCTAGCAATGATTTAGACAATTCTTCCAGTTTTTTAAAGATCAGTGAATTCAGGCCTAAGCTTTTTATTGAGCTACATCTCCACAAACTGCATCCACAAACCTTATTTGTGTCCTGCGATGAGGTAATACAGTCTAACCCATTTAGGTCGACATGCACGGGGACACAGAATCTTTGACGACTTAGCCGTTCGTCGAGTAAAGCGATTTACTCCAACTCGCCTTCTAGAATACCATACACTCTATGCTAGAATACACTTTATGCTAAAATAGATCTTTGAAAGAATAAATTTGACAGTATTTCGATCTTTATTATAGTTCCATTACTTTTATTAAAGTTCCATTACTTTTATTAATTCTGGTTAGTAAATA
The DNA here is from genome assembly GCA_011762755.2 of Epimenia babai. Classification (NCBI taxonomy): domain Eukaryota; kingdom Metazoa; phylum Mollusca; class Solenogastres; order Cavibelonia; family Epimeniidae; genus Epimenia; species Epimenia babai. The sequence goes on from WURV02203393.1 coordinate 4,346, forward strand.
TTACGTGTGATATATTTTACGATCAATGATTAGAATAATTTTAAAAATTACATTCAATTACTTATTGAATTAAAATTTGCTATATTTCGCATCATCCAAGTACTGCGGATTTGTCTCCCATTACGTGGGATTAGGGTCCATCCAAGTGCTAAAGTGCTGAGCGCACTTTAAACATCCTCAAATTTAGCCGTCTTTCTTCTTTGGCACTGTGTTGAATATGAACCGCGTTCGTAATCATTTTTTATTTTTTTGACACCTTTAATCCAGCCAGCTAGACTGTTGTGTACAACATTGTACAATCGTGATATCTCTAGTCTAGATAGTCCACTCTAAACAGCTTTAATAACTTCATATTGATCATCTAGTGATCAATTGACCAAATTTCGTTTAACGCCTTTATCTTTATCGATTCTAAAAATGACTTGCACTGCACGATTCACACAATAGGATTACCATACAAAATACATAGGAATTGCCTGCCAGTTTCCACCAACCAGATGCGTAATTTATTACATTCATCTATATTCAAGAAATACACGGTATTGTACTGTAAAAACATGTCGCGCCACACTTCTGCCAATGTTCGTATTTTTTAAAAATCTTCTCAAGACCTGTTTATAGCAGAAGTCTGCTATTTGGCAAATATTGTCCTTGGGTTGGTCTCCACTTGATTTGTTCATGGTATTGCCATTGCAGTTCGGGGAAATAACCTCTGCCCATGTTTATGTATTTTATTAAAAAAAATTTTCCTCAATAGCTGGTTATCGCAGGGCTCCACCATTTGGCAGATATTGTCCTGTTTAGGTCTCATTCAGATTTGTTTAGGGCATCTCTATTTTAGCAATTAGATGCGATTTCAGCCAAGGTTTTTTCCACAAATCTGTATCTTGTTTCAGTGTTGTAATAGGTATTGTCAGGTCTCTTTGGCTTCTTTTTATGTTTCAGTATCGTAATGGATATCGTCAGGTCTCTTTGGCCTCTTGTCTCGTTTTGGGTATCGTAATGCATACTGTCAGGCCTCTTTGGCCTCTTGTTTTTGATGCCAGGCAGTCTCCTTGTCTTCTCGTTCTAATATCAAGATGCCATCCTTAGCCTCATGTTCTCTTTTTTCCCTTTTTTTTTCCTCTTTTTTTGGTTAAGCATCTTGAGGCTTTTGGGTATCTTGTCTAATTAGGCATTAGCTCAATAAACTTGTTCACATGGTCTTATTAGTTACTTCATTCCAGCATAAAAATTAGTCTCCTTTCCAGTTAGTGTCTGTTGGTCTCACTTTTTAGATAATTCTTTTTCGTTTTTCATGGAGCACGTGTGTTTGTGAGCAACCAGTTTGTTTTGTTACAGCAATAGCGTAGGGAAACACAGTGCTCCAGTATGGCACATTCAATGGATCAACAAGGACCGCAGTACTGAAGACGAAAAGGCTGAGGTGCTCATATCTGTCTCGGCTGATGGTCGTGTCACACAGTGGTCGATACGCAAAGGCTTTGAGCAGTTTGGTGAGTGGGTTGCAGTACGTAATTACTTATGCCGATAATAAAATCAGACAGAATGCATCACGCTATTATGAAGGCTACATTAATTTGTCGTCGTTGTTATAATTCAGATCTGTTTGGGGTATCGTCATCCAAGCAATGGGGGAGGGGGTAATTTGATGAATGAATCCTTTATTTCTCAATAGTGCACAAGATAATAGGTACATATGTATGCGAATATAATTTTATGGCCTAAATATTCATTTTCATTATACACATAGCACACTTGTAATTAATGAGTGAAGGCCTGTTGTGATCAGTGTTATACAACTGTCAACTACCAATAAGTAAGCTTATTTGAGAAAAGGGAGAGTAACGGAAGTCAGACTTATTGGACGTTACTCCCCTGAGCACGAAGAGAAGCTGTGATTTACATAACTGAGTCAGTAAAATAAAAAGATATAGTATTTAGACACACACACGCATATCCATATACACATATACATACATATATACAAATATTTACATATGTACACACATATATATATACATATAGTAAAATATACACAAACATCGATATATGCATCTGCAACATAAGTCAAAACAATAAAATAAACAATAAAAGTACAATTACATATGCCTTGTTGCCTATGAAATTGCCAATATAGAACAATAATAAAGATGATTTTCACATGTCATCACAGTCAGTTTAAAAGGTTCTATATTTTCTTTTAAACATATTCAGAGTGGGACTCATTTTAATAGCTAGGTTGATATTATTGCAAATTTTGACACCAAAATTCAATATACACATTGCTTACAAATTGGTTCACCATTGAAGTTGTATTCATTTCTAGAATTAGGATAAACAGATTTTGTGACAGCAAACAAAGATTGTACATAATGGTGAATAAGCTATCATTGAACTGTGTATCAGTATACAGTACAATTTGTCAATTATACACAAGGCAGGCATCATTCAAATCTAAAGCATTCATTCCACACTCTAGTAGACATCCCACTGAGTGATCTTTGCTAGCAGCAACTTGATACACAGTCTAGTTTACTTTATGCAAGTTCCTCATAAATTTACAGTATAGTAGTAGTAATACTTGTTGCCCTATTATAAACAAATAAAATTGAAAGAGTACTTATCACAGTATGAGATTCTTGGTGAGGAATGTAATTTCACCTGCAAAAAGTTTTAAATTCATCAGTTGATAAGCAGATCACTACTTGATAGATCATTCAATTAGGGATACTTGTCATATAACATGTGAAAAGTTCTTCTAATATCTAGTAAGTAGTCTGATTAGCAGATATGAATGATCAATAAATTGGATCGAGAATTTTTATGCTACAATTGGACACATTTAGTAGGTAAACTTTCGGGATGGTATTTAGGTTTTTATTTAATTTGTAATTGTCACTGAAACTAGCCAGTCTTGTTTATACAACTACTGAAATTGTGTTGTTAAATTCATATGTATATATGTCTGCTCATAATGATGTGCAATAATGTTAACTAATCATTGAAACTCCACTTTGAGATGATTTCTGTGTGCTATTAGCCACCAGGTTTTTATTTTTACAACTATTAGTTGGCACGCAGATGATGGAGTTCAGATATTTTTATACAGAGAAGATATTTTTTAGAGGTGGTTGTGCTGGCAGTGCGTGACGAAAGGGTGAAGATATTAATAAAAATTCCATCGTGTCAGCTTGAGCTCTAGTTTATTGCTCAACATCAATTGAGATAGACCTGTTTTGGCTTATAACTAGACCTCAATCAAATAAATTTCATTTCATGATCAATTTCATGATCATCGATTTGTGTTGCCTTGGGCAATTTCTTGATATAACAAAAGAACATTACATATTATAGATCTTCATTTGAGACATTATATTGCCTGTTTCTCCAGTAGGTATAATCTGCTAAACAATTCACTGTTTTTTTTATCACAATTTTGATAACAAATCAATTTTTCAACATTAAACAATCCCCAGTGATGACATAAAGTCTGCCAAAAGTTTTGTCATAGAAGACTGGCATATTCACAACTACATGGTGTAGTTTATCAACGCTGTTTCACTCATAAAGCTTGCTTGTGGCTGTTGATTCACAGATTTGATGAAATTGAAACGTCTCCCTACAAGAATGCAGGGGAAGGTGCGTGAAAGAAAGGGCGAGGCATACATATCACGATACGCTGGTGGCTTTTCATTCGACTTTCATCCTAAAGATCCTAATGTGTAAGAACAGGGACACTGTATTATAAGTAAATATCTTTTATATCAGCCTAACACCCACATTCATTCACTGCTTGTAAAGCCTCTGAAATGGTTCTAACCAAACTGTCCTGTATGGACTCTTTCACTCGGGCAGAAGATCCTGCATTGATCTGCCCTCCCCACCCAAAAAAAAAACATAGGACCTATTGCATTTTTCAGACACATAGCTCTTCAACGTCTGTCTGCTCACAGCAGTTTGGTGCCCTTGCAGTGTGAGGGCTTTTTCCTCTCTGAAGCCGCTGTATTTTGTCTGCTCTGTATATGGTCTCAATAGCGCTTTGCTATTCCATTATGTCATTGTAAATAATCATCATCTATCACAGATTTAGCAGTGATTTAGAGTACGCGACATTGACAGAATAGTGATTGGGATGGAGAAGTGGTGAAGTGTATAGATGGAAGTTAACTGTCTGCTCAGACTAGTTTTCAAAACGGTGTTTTGCCCCCATTTTTCATTTTTTATAGGCTGATTAACGAAATAATCGTTGTATAGACTAATTTCATTCATGGCCCTTTACAAAGTCAGCCTATGTGGTTAACACAATTTGATTAGCCTCATTTATATAAGGGGTGGGGGAAACACCTATTGTGAAAAACCCATCAAGTCTGAACAGACAATTGACCTTCCATTTTTCCATTCACGCCACTGATTCCAGATGTCTACATACGGGCCACATACGTCGCACACTCCTCTAAGTCTATAGAAGGTCAATATTTACAATGAGATGATGACATAGCAGAGAGGTAAGAGACATAGAGATCATATATAGAGCATCTGAAGCACAGCAAACATCAGAGGGAAAAGCCCTAACAGAACCACACTGCAAGGGCCACCTAGATCTCCATGGGCATTTGGGATTAAGGCCACAGTTAGTATACTGGTTAGAGCGGGAATTGAACCAGAAACCCCTGGATTCAAAGTCCAACTCTCTAACCACTACGCCAGCTGCCCCCTTTCCTCCACCATAATAAATTATTTGTTTTTTTATATTAAGTACAGCATACAGGTTAACCAATGATGGCCTATACTGATCAGTATATTATTGCTCACTACTTAATATTGATGTTCTTTAACTAAGATATGTCATGTTTTAATGATCTTTCAAGTGTAATTTTGTTGCAATTTACCATGACAGTTCATAAGGTTGGATCTGCCATCTTATTGCTTTATTGTATTCAAGTGCACTTTGCTGTATATGTTTTGTGGTTGAGTCTCTAATATATGCTGTTGTATTGTGGCTGCAGGCGATGCTTATAATGATAACGTGTCGATCGACATCTGTATTGTATTGCTGTAATTCTAGCGAGTTGTGTTGGGCTGTCTCTGCATTTATTCCTTTGATGAATTTTGTCATTTTTTATATTTACTTTTAGTAATTTGATTAACATAACTGTACTGTCATGTTATTTAGCAATGATTCTGCAATATATAATACTACATTTTTAATACTAGATGTATCTTGGCATATCTCATGATACTGCGATCAGCACTTCCTGCAATGGGGATGTACTATGGCTTCAATACTCTCCACTATTATAGGATACCCAAGCATTGTCAATAATGTATCTATGCCTGTTTGTGTGATGAATTATGTAACAACGTATCTTTTATGATTTTGGACTGTGAGACAACAGACTGATATCTCACATGGCTTAATATTACAGCCACTGAGTATTTTTATCTGTTTGCTTTTAAGATCGTTTCTTATGAATAATGCATCTTGGGTAGAGGTACTTTACATTGTTGAAATTCGATTATATCTACATCTCACATGGATACCACAGGCCATCAATAAAGGTAACAAATAAATGTGAATTGGCTGATCCAACAATATGAACTAGAATAACTAAATGGCTATCATATCTTTAGTATGAGTACCCACATTAGTCTTCTAAAGAAAAAAATGCAATGGCAACACTTGGGAAATTTATTCATAATCAAACTTTCGCGTATGTGTAACTTTATGCAATGTGAACTGTATAGTACAGTGTTCACGCAGAGTGTAGTGAAAGTAGTTGTGTGAGCTACCAGAATAATTAAAGTATAGTTAATTATTTTCTGTAATCTTACACAATATTTTAATGAAAATCTGTAGAAAATATCTAATTACACGCAACTGTCCCGGCCATCAGTCCCAATAATAGTCATGGAATTTTAATTACAAATCACGAAATTTGAAGTTGTAACTTCCGAAGACACCATAGCAATTTGTTACTTTCGGGCATTTGGATTAAACTTATTGTAAATATGTATATATGTCAAAGTGTTTTGCAGTATACTGTAACTCTCAATCACAAATATTTTTGCAGAATATTTATGTGTATTGCAGGTATTTGGTCACCACAGATGACGGTTTTGTCCATAAATGTTCATGTTCATACATAGAACAGTATTTGGAAACCTACAGTGGACATAGTGTGAGTATAGTTCATAGAGCATTATCAAAATATTTAGTACAGTTCAGATCTTTTGAAATTATACACTCTCACGCGCGGGGATTCCCGGTGCATACATGGCGTAACCCCTCCTTACACAAATGACACTAGTCGATTACGATTGAATGAACAACAAATTATTCTCAAGTTATACTTAAATTCCTAAGTACAGTCAGGTTTACATTCAGGACCAACCGTCTCAACAAAGTTCCGAGCATAATTCACAACTTTCCTCTATGACATTAATCCATTTGAGCTCCAGTTACCACAACTACCTTAAATGAGCCCCAACCATCAACATGAGCTCCTACAATATCAATTTACATGAGCTACGACAACACTTTCAATTTATACATGAGCTCTACAATAATTTCAATTTATACATGAGCTCCACAATAATATCAATTTATACATGAGCTCCACAATAATATCAATTTATACATGAGCTCCACAATAATATCAATTTACGTGAGCTCCTACAACATCAGTTCACATGAGCTCCGACAACAATATCAATTTATACATGAGCTCCGACAACAATATCAATTTATACATGAGCTCCACAATAATATCTATTCACATGAGCTTCGAAGCATCAATTCTCATGAGCTTCGACAACAATATCAATCCAGACATGAGCTCGACAATATCATTTTAAACATGAGCTCCACAATAATATCAATTTAGACATGAGCTCCACAATAATACCATGAGCTCCAAAACATCATTTCACATGAGCTCCAACAATATCAATTCATATGAGTTCCGACAACAATATCAATTTACATATGAGCTCCAACATTATTATTTACATGAGCTCCTACAGCACAATCAATTTATACATGAGCTCCAACAATTTCAATCCATATCTGAGCTCCGACTACATTATCTATTTATCTATGAGCCCCGACAGTTCAAAACATAATTCTTCCCAACGTCTCATCTATCATCTATACGTC
>WURV02203404.1:0-11504 GCA_011762755.2 Epimenia babai
ACAGCGATGTCTATATCATGTGACATTCGTCTCCCAGGTGAACGACAGAGATGTCTATATCATGTGACATTCATCTGTCAGGTGAACGACAGCGATGTCTATATCATGTGACATTCGTCTCCCAGGTGAACGACAGAGATGTCTATATCATGTGACATTCATCTGCCAGGTGAACGACAGCGATGGGTACGGGCGCGCTCCCCTTCATTACGCCGTGGAGAACGACGAGGATTGCACCGAGGTGTTGATCGAGAACGGCGCGGACGTCGACATCCCCGACAGCAATCGTGACACGCCGCTCCACTGGGGGGCGTACAAGAACAAGACGGCTTGCATGAGGCTCCTGCTGGAGCACGGCGCGACGGTCGACGCCCACGACTACAACGGCAACACGCCGCTCAGCTGGGCGGCGCAGCGCATGAACTACGACGCGATGCGGCTGCTCCTCGACTACAACGCCGACCCGTCGCGTCGCAACAGCCTCGGGCAGACGCCCATCATCCGCGTGGTTTACATGAGGCTCACCGGCCTCTCGCACAATCCCGAGCAAGACGATCTGTGCCAGGAGCTGTTGGTACACGCGACCGGCCAGTTCAGTTTACAGGCCCTCGATGTCAACTCGATCCGCGAGATGCATCGAGATGCTCACATGACCTCCAACATCCTCCCGCTGTGTACAACACCGCGACCTTTGACTGACCTCTGTCGTTACGCCATTAGATTCAATCTGGGACGCGTCTATTTACCGGACACTATACCAAATTTACCGCTTCCTTCTAAAATGCTGGATTTTTTACTTTTAAGATAACGAGCAACGTTATTTTTTCGAGTAGATTTTTTATTTATTAATATCTTAGCATTTACTAGAATAAACATTATTATATAGTGATGGTAAACTCTTCTTTTTATTAGAATATCTCTGTTAATGTGATAATGTTCCCATCAGGAGGAGTGACCATTTAGCCTGCCTTTAGTCTGTCCGTTTTCCGGTGTATGTCGATATAACTCTGAAGTATTGTCCAGCTTATAATGATTACAACAGCGATCTTGTATCAGTCTTTTTTATTTATTGAGCGATGTCTCTATAATGTTGGCATCAGTAGTTTCGTGGTTAGCTTTTTATGCAACCCGTTGCTAATTTTAATGACATAACCAAGGGGGTGGTTATTCCTGCGTCTTCCACTAATGAAAATAAGCGTGAATTTGACGCTTGGAGACGGAGAAATATTTATATTGAAGTCGGTTATGATGGAATTATTGTAAATTTTATCATATGAGCAGGTTATATGATAGGTTATATTGTAAGTGCCACTGACATTTACTATCGTCAATAAATTAGAGTATACATAAAACATTGCGTGTTTCTTTCTTATTGACTAATAGCAACTTTTCACAGTAGCATAATGCCCTTCGTACTATTTTATACAAACGGTGACACCTTAAGATGCCCGCCATGTTCTTTGTTGGGTATCTCTTGTGAAACAAGGAGCACATTTCTTTGCAGTATGGTCTAATTAATTCAATCTGTTGGATGCAGAACTCGGGTCCAATACCCTCGGTGTATAAAAAATAGACTGAAATTACCGGAAAATTTGACTGTAATGGTGGACTTACAACTAAAGACATCAGATGACCTGGTCGTGCCCCGCCGAGTGATCTGCAAATAACTTTTGGCGGTGTTTCTCATATACAAGAGTGTAAAATGGCGAATATATATCGGTTTATCTATAATACAGTGAAAATGCATGTGTTAATTATGGAGGTATGATCTTTATGAATGTACATTGATTATTCAAAATGGAATATGGATTATTCAATTACGGAATATTTCTTTGAAATCTATTTAACACATTGCGAAGATGATGCCAACCAATATTTTCGAGACGAGCAAGAGTAGTTCCCCTTACAAAATGGATGCTCCCTGGCCTGTATCAATCTGTAGATAATATAAGTCGATATTTTACCTAGTTTCTAACCTCTCGTAACTGTTCTAAAGGTATAGATGAAAAATGAAATTGGTAAGTTGATTAGATAACCTCTGACTGACCACTCAGTCGTTTTATGTTACCAAAAGATTGTGTTTTGCATGTTAAACGTTTTGATGAATCTTAAGACAATGAATGAGCGAACAATTCATGAAACCGGTAATTACGGCGTTGTGTAAATTTAGCTACTCTTTGAGGTCATTCGTAATAACATTTTGATAACAGCCATTGCTATAAATGTCTTTTTGAATGCTCCTAGGACAGCCGGTGTTACAACCCATTGTATTATGTTCGATCTCGTATGACTTCTTGTATATTTCGATGTGACCCAGTATTGCCTTTCCCACAATCCAAGCAAGCCATGCTTCGTGCTGCGATTCAAGGGCATTACTCTTATGCTCGATTGTGGACAGGATGTCACCCAGTTGCAGCATTTTCTCCCTCTCTCCATCATACCCAGGTTGATACTTTCATTTGATGTAACTTACATGACAAAAGGCTTAGGTCAGTTGGTTGGTCAGAGAACCAGCATATGAAACGGAAGCTGTCCATGCAGTAGTATTTTTTCCATTGTATCCTTTGGACAAGATTCTCCATTCTATTGTTTTGGTCTACTTATTCATTTAAGAAGGGAAATTTAATTTGTCAACACGATTACTGTGATCTAAGCATTTAAAAGTTTTTGTGTATGCTGAATTTCCTAATGAATTTCATTATAGATCATAGGTAAAACGTACAGGTGGCTTTATTGGCTTTTACAGTGGTATTTCAGTATTGTCTTTTTTTTCAAGAGAGCAATAAGATGCCATGTATGTGAAACATTGATAGATATGTAGAGATTTTGCTGTATTGCGAAATATGCAACATTTAAAGAGAAGAATCTTTGAATAACCTAGAGCCTTATTAACAAGTTAGCTTTCATTTATATTCACTATACCTATGTCACTGCCCCAATGAATTATACTTGAAAATTCCCATTAGATTTATTTATTAATTTTTTATTTCATTTTATTTTTTATAAATTTGTGTATTTAAGAATCATACAGGTGAAGTTGTGCCCTTCAGTGAATCGTGAGTGACGCTTTTTTTCAGCAAGTCTTGTCTGCGTCCCACCCACTGGACTCCGCCCCCTGATATTCCAGAGAAACTAATTGGCGATCTTTCTGCAGAAGTGAAAGAATGTGGTACGGGGGCGTTCGTGGAGAGCATCCCCGAGTTTGCCGTCCCAGAGGTATTCCATTATTAGTGATGGCTATAAACAGTGTTTAATAATTGATTGTTATAATCACACATCATACAATCTATCTCTCAAATGTGCTGATGACGTGTCATTCATGTATGTCATTGAGTGTATATTTATTATGTATATTGGGTGTATATTAATTATGTATATTGGGTGTATATGTTATGTATATTGATGGTATTTTTACTATAATATATATTGAGTGTATATTTATTATGCATATTGGGTGTATATATATTTTCATGTATATTGAGTGTATTTTTACTACAATGTATATTGAGTGGATATTTATTATGTATATTGGGTGTATATTACTTTTGTATATTGGGTGTATATATATTATCATGTATATTGAGTGAATATTTAGTGGAATATATATTGAGTATATATTTAATATTGTGAAAATTGAGTGGATATTTATAGGAACAATATATATTGAGTGTATATTTATTAGGTATATTGAGTATATATTTTCTATGATGTATATTGAGTGTAGTTTTACCATATATGTTGAGTGTACATAAACTGTAACATTTATTAAGTGTATATATATTATAATGTACATTGAGTGTATATTTACTATAAAATATCATGTGTATATATAAGCTCTAATGTATATTCAGTGTATTTCATAGACATCAGGCTAAATCACCGTAACAATGTAAATTAGAGATGTGTAAATTAGATGGATAATTTCATCATGAACGCGGATATTTTATCGATGCGACGTGTGTTAGTGCGGCTAATACACACATTCGTATGAAACACCATTAAAACTCGCGTAACGCTCGGCCATGTTGATTGGATGATCTTGTCTATCAAGTAAATGGTTTTTCTAGAAGATTCCGGTCGATATCGTTGTTGAACACCGATCGTGAAATGAAATGAAAGGAAATTTATTTGTTTAAAGTGCACTTATTAGCAGAGCTGTCAAACACACTTTACATGAAAACAATAGCCTAATGGTCTAAGACTATAATGTAATTACTTAAATTATAGAAAATTAACGTCTAACAGTATACAGGTAATACAGATCAATCAGTTAGATACAACTATGTACATTTAGAGTAAACATGAAATGGATAACAATGTTGAATAAGATGTGCACCAACCAAATTGTACTTGAACCATGGATATGCTTCAATCAAACCTATCCCCACCAACAGTTACTCCAGGGGCGGTTAACCTAGTTGTTAGACTTTGAATCCAGTGGTCCCTATATCAATTCCGGCTCTAGCCTGGATAGAGCCTTTTTTTCGGGCAGAAAGTGCCTTAAACCCCTGTAGCGATGGGGTCTGGCTAGCCCTTGTGGCGTGGTTCTGTTGGGGATTTTTCCCACTGACGTGGCTGTGATTCAAATGCTCTCTATATCGCTTACCTCCCATCCATGGCGTCATCCCACTATGAAGATGGGTTTTTCACAGTAGGTGTTTCCCCCACTCATTATAAGTGAGGCTAATAAATATGTTGTATTAACCACATTTATAGGCTAGCATTGTAAAGGGCTGCGAGACCCACACAAAGGCTCAAGTAACCAGCCTATTCTTAACTAACAGTTACTCCAACTCGCATGTATTTCACATACATACTTACTTCATAAATATACATGACTCTAATCTAACCATGCACTTAGTCAAACATCTACTCTAACCAAACATCTACTCCAATCAAAACATCTATTTCAACCAAAGGTCTACTCCAACCAAACATCTACTCCAATCACACATCTACTCCAACCAAACATCTACTCCAACCAAATATTTACTCCAACCAAACATCTACTCCCGCCAAACATCTACTCCCGCCAAACATCTACTCCAACCAAACATCAACTCCAACCAAACATCTACTCCAATCAAACATCTACTCCAATCAAACATTTTCTCCAACGAAACATCTTCTCCAACGAAACATCTACTCCAATCAAACATTTTCTCCAACGAAACATCTTCTCCAACGAAACATCTACTCCAACCAAACATCTACTCCAACCAAACATATACTCCAACCAAACATCTACTCCAACCAAACATATACTACAACCAAACATCTACTCCAATCACACATCTACTCCAACCGAACATCTACTCCAACCGAACATCTACTCCAACCAAACATCTACTCCAATCAAACATCTTCTCCAACCAAACATCTACTCCAATCACACATCTACTCCAACCAAACATCTACTCTAACCAAAGATCTACTCCAACCAAACATCTACTCCAACCAAACATATACTCCAACCAAACATCTACTCCAATCAAACATCTTCTCCAACGAAACATATACTCCAACCAAACATCTACTCCAACCGAACATCTACTCCAACCAAACATCTACTCCAACCGAACATCTACTCCAATCACACATCTACTCCAACCAAACATCTACTCCAATCAAACATCTCCAACCAAACATATACTCCAACCAAACATCTACTCCAACCAAACATCTACTCCAACCAAACATCTACTCCAACCGAACATATACTCCAACCAAACATCTACTCCAACCAAACATATACTACAACCAAACATCTACTCCAATCAGACATCTACTCCAACCGAACATCTACTCCAACCAAACATCAACTCCAACCAATCATCTACTCCAACCAAACATCTACTCCAACCAAACATCTACTCCAACCAAACATCAACTCCAACCAAACATCAACTCCAACCAAACATATACTCCAACCAAACATCTACTCCAACCAAACATATACTCCAACCAAACATCTACTCCAACCAAACATCTACTCCAACCAAACATCTACTCCAACTAAACATATACTCCAACCAAACATCTACTCCAATCAAACATCTTCTCCAACGAAACATCTTCTCCAACGAAACATCTACTCCAACCAAACATCTACCCCAACCAAACATCTACTCCAATCAAACATCTCCAACCAAACATCTTCTTCAACGAAACATATACTCCAACCAAACACCTACTCCAACCAAACACCTACTCCATCTGAACTAGACTATACTATATTTGACGACAGCAATAACATGAATCGCATCAACAGGTCGTAACTCGCGCCTGTCACTCAGCGGTCGTTCGACCATCGATGTGGGCATCCTCGCTACGAGCAAGCTCTACATGATGGACGACCAGCTGTTCGCCTTCTTCCCGCAGTTCGTCGACCAGTCGTCATTCTACCTCGCGCTCGACACGAACTTTTTTATCGACACGTTCAGTAACAACATCGAGTTTCTCGCGTCGAACTGGAACGTTATCGGTCGACCGGTAATCATTTTGCCGATCGTGTCTTCCATGATCGGTGCGCCTCGGCTTGTTTATTAGGATTTATACAGTGTGTGCCGGTTAATATAATGGCCCATAGCCCAGAATAAGACATGACATTAACAGAGATATTCTATTAAAAGATATGCACCATACACGTATATATGTATATGTATTAATACACAGCTTAATGGCATCATGCAAAATCAACAAACAATTTGATCCGTTTAACCCTTACCACACTGATATCGGCACATCACATTACTACAGCAATATAATTCGGTTGCAACAGAGTGCTAAGGGTTAATACAACCTTTATTAGCGATTAACATATTGAATGTAAGTCCACTCACTATTGCTGTGCTCCAGATGAGGGCAGTTTTCATCCAGCCATGATAAGCACAATCAAAAAGGTGCAAACTGGCTACATCAACGGCACCAGGTAGGTTCTTGTTCACATCGCTTTGTAGGTTCTTGTTTACATCGCTTTGTAGGTTCTTGTTTACATCGCTTTGTAGGTTCTTGTTTACATCGCATTCTAGGTTCTTGTTTACATCGCTTTGCATAGTGGATCATTGTACCTTTGCTATTTTACGGATTTCGTTAATTTTCACTCCTCTGTTAGCGATGCTGTAGCGAGGTTATTGCGCAGCCTGCGCGAATTTATAAAGATTCAAGTTTAATAGTACACAAGTGAATAGTTTATATATCCATCCATTCATAATGACGTTGCCTAGGACCGTCAGTATTATAACCATTAAATAGGCCGGGGATTACCTCTGTTTAGGTCGACCAACAGATTGGTATCTACTGTAAAATGTGGGGGGAGACGCCGTCATGAAGGGGTGTAGGCAGACAAACGCCTACGAACAACATACGTATGTCGCACACTGTGATAAATCTGCGATCTTTGCTAATTATTTACAATGAGATGACGAGATAGCGAGAGGACATAAGCACCATAGAAACCGGAGAGCATCAGAGCATCTGAAGCACAGACACGTCAGACGGAAGAAGCCTTAACTTAACCACACTTTCAGGCCTACCCTGATTCCAGTGGACAGACAGGGGGATACGCGCTTTGTTGCCCTTGCTCCCTCAAAAAAAAAACGCTACATACTCTCCTGGTTAGAGCACAAATTGATCCACGATCGTCTGCATTTAAGTCTCAACAATCTTCCGACTACGCTCGCTGCTCCCTCAGACTGCCACGGTCACCCATCAGATGCCCTGCATTTTATCATTAACCGTCGTCCCATAAGATTGCTTTATTTCACATGGAGCAAGGATATTTCGGGGTTCCGGTGGACGAAGGGTAGTGAAGATGCAGTCATATAGTCAGCGGGCGTCATTGTCCTGTCACTAGTGGTTCAGTTAGTATTGTGGCTCTTCATCCGAGAGGTGGCGAGTTTGGATCAGCCTTAAGCAATTTTTCCTCCTGATTTTCACCATGGAAAATTAGCAGGATTTTCGCTCTTGCGGATTAAGACTCGATTGTATTGAAGGAGTACATTTTCAAATTCCTTGATCTAATCCCGCAATATTAAAATTGCATCTGAAATTTATTATCAATAATAAAGTCGCAGTGAAACCTCGATTAATTTTTTTGTTATTAGGATATCATTCACTCCAAAGAGCCGAATGCTCTATTACATGAGGCGCTATCTTACCATGCGGCGTATTTCAGAGTCGTTCTCGGTAACATCATGGGCTTCAAAACCACTTCATGCGTTACAAGCCTCAACTTTATCCAGTGCGTGGATAGGGCGTCGACGTACGAAGGCGAGTTATTGTGATAACGCTCAATTATCTTTGTGGGTGGATAAGTCCTAAGGTAAACGTAAAGTGCAACATTTATAGACTGCAAGTACCAGCGAATAAAGGCTCTTCGATGCCCTTGCCTTATTTCTTAGGATACACCGACCATCTCAAAATGACCCAACAGGGACTGAGCAACTCAGACATATCGGCTTTACTCTTAAAAAACACTGAAATATTTTGGTAGCTATTCAGCGCATATACAATACCTTCGACACTGGAATATCACCCCGCCAAGGATAATATTGAGCATCTGCCTCTATTGGACTCGGATTTTTAGGCCTATTGCGGATAATTGTTTTTTTTTGGAACTAACACAACCAACACATTTATCATAGTTCCGGAATAACCGCGATAAAAACCACGTCTGGACAGTAGTTTACCTTTGTCCACTCACGCCACTGGTTCCAAACGTCAACAACCCGCGTCGCGTATGTCACACACTCGGCCATACCTGTGATTGTTGAGTTGATGATTATATTCAGTGATAAGACGGGGTAGGCGAGAGTTAAGCACCATCGCGACCATGCGGAAAACATTTGAAACACAGCCACGTAAGCGAGAAGAACCCCCTGCATAACCACAGCGCAAGTTCTACCCAGACGCCCATCGGCAGTCGCGGGTTGAGACGGTGTTCCGCGGGGAAGCAAGCAGTTAGTCGAGTGGTAGGAACACCGGACTCGTAACTGAAACGTCGCGGGTTCGAAACCTCCCACCAGTCAATTTTTCTGCGATGATCTGCAGCGAGTCATTTATCCCTGATTGCTGGAGTAAACCCGTTTTTAAAATGGGTGGATGCTCCATATTATCCTTGGCAGGGTGATATGTAAGTCTCGAAGGTATTGTATATGCGCTGAATACCTGCCAAAAACATTTCATTGTAAACCGCATCTGAGAGCTATCACTGGTTGATAATTGCGGTCTATAAATGTTGTATTTTTTACCTTTACCTTTTTTGCCAGAAAAATGCCACAGGTAGTAGACTGGCGAGAGTAGGCATTGACCGAGGGTTTCCTTCGTTTCATCGCAATATTCCTTGATATTCATTGTGTTTCTACTTAATCATAGTTACCGCAAATTTGTAAAGTGTCTTTGATAGCCATGTGTTAAAAGGGCACTATAAATCAATAAAATTTCATTTCATGATCTAACCACTGCGCTAACTGTCCTCAAAACTTTTGCAGTCCTCATTCCTCCATGACTTCAAACTCTCAACCTTTTGTTCAGCACTCTATCAACACTGAACCGTTCCAGTCCTCATTCCTCCATGGCTTCAAACTCTCAACCTTCCGTTCAGCACTCTATCAACACTGAACTGTTCCATAACCCGACAAATCTATGACATCTCGCACTATCTCTCCATTGTAAGCTAACCCTAGACAGCGTGACCCCATTCGAACGTCCTCTTGTCTACGTTTCATTTTACGCGCAGGTACCGGCTTAGATATACTACGCACCATCATCGGCCACTCGACGACGCCCATGTCACCGCGTAACCGACTGATGTGCGGGCGCGGGCAGCGTATCACCAACAAAGGCTGCAGCGCCGCCGTCTCGGGACTAGTGAAGCGGACCCGCTCCATTCAGATCTCGACCGCCGACTCCATCGGTGAGCTTTACCCTATGTTCTTGTCTTTATGTCGGCGGTTTAAAACGATATTTTTGTCAGGTACATTTCGTGAGGGGACATAATAGACAGACTGGCCTAAGCTGAGGACGGATAGAAATATTGCTGTAAGACATAAACTGGAAGGTGTCCGTCTAGATAAATTTTATTGGTTCAAAAATATCACAGAAACCATGCTTTATGATTAATCATTACCTAGCTACACAGGACATCAGTCGTCTGACTGGTTAACATTATTTCGGTACACTGGATATGAGCAGATAGACTGGTTGGACATCGTTTCGGTACACTGGGTATGAGCAGATAGACTGGTTGGACATCGTTTCGGTACACTGGATATGAGCAGATAGACTGGTTGGACATCATTTCAGTACACTGGATATGAGCAGATAGACTGGTTGGACATCATTTTGCTACACTGGATATGAGCAGATAGACTGGTTGGACATCATTTTGCTACACTGGATATGAGCAGATAGACTGGCTTTAAAAATTATTGCAGGTCCACTGAGGCAGCGTGGTTGAGTAAAAGTTCATCTTCAACGTAGTGAACGCATAAAGATGAGATTTAGAATTCCACGGTAACCATAGTCTATAGTACGAGGGGTGGACACCTTATAAACTAAGATACGAATTAGCACAAACATCTAGATCTATGTATGCTTACACCTGATGATGTAAACATGTACAGTAAAGTTAGTACAAATTCTCAACATACTTGGCTCTATTGTCCGCTCTTTCTTCATGCCTAGAGTCGCGCTTACGAGTAAAGCCTCTCTGACATACGCAACAACGATAATATCAAAAGTATTATTTCATTATATAGACTACAGCTGGCTCAACACGTGTAGATATTTTTGTTGATTTACGTTGGTTTACAACGTGTGCTTTACCCGACACCCAGTGTGTACGATTGTGTTGTGTTTGTTGCGAAGCGCTTGCCAACTATTTACTGGCTAAGATGAACGCAACCGAGGACAACACGGGTAAGTGCCACCCGTCGCCGTTAGTCCCGTGATGTCGACGACACCCGCTCATCCCTCAGTTTTTTTTTAGTTTTAGTTTAACACGCTTGTTGTGGTCGCTTTCTTAATAGTTTTTCCTAAACACTCGAGTTTTTATACGTGATGAACACTTCAGTAAAACGAGTCACTATATACACTACAGTGTGCTGTGTTCTAACTGTTCTCTGACTGTTTTCTGACCATTTTCTGACTGTTTTCTAACATTTTTATGACTATTTTCTGACTGTTTTTTAACCTTTTTCTAACTGTTTTCTGGCTATTTTCTGGTGGTTTTCCAGCTGTTTTCCGGCTGTTTTTCGACTGTTTCCCGACTGTTTCCCGACTGTTTCCTGACTATTTTCCGACTGTTTTTCGACTTTTCCGACTATTTTCCTTACTGTTTCCCGACTGTTTTTCGACTGTTTCCCGACTGTTTTTCGACTGTTTCCCGACTGTTTCCCGACTGTTTTCCCCGACTGTTTCCCGACTGTTTTCCCCGACTGTTTCCCGACTGTTTCCCGACTGTTTCCCGACTGTTTTTCGACTGTTTTCTCTATTCGAGGCAT
>WURV02203415.1:0-11503 GCA_011762755.2 Epimenia babai
GTCTGTGTGTGTGTGTGTGTGTGCGTGCGCTTATGTGCTTGTGGGTGAGGGTGATTGGTCTGTGCGTCTGTCTAAATACTGCCCTATTGCAATTGACCAATCATAATTTTTCTTATAGATTAATAGAATAATTTCTACTGCGTGGTTAGTTTTAATCATGTTACTATTCACTTGTCATACATCCTTGTAGCTTAATTTATTCATGTAATGTCGCAATATACTACTATTGAAAAGTGTCACTAATAACTTGTAACTAAAAGAGGCACTAAAAATAAAAGAATGATAATAATATTAATAATTACATTGTGATTGCATGAACATTGTGGATACATAAATTTTCACGGTGCAATATTGGTGACTGTAAGACTGTCAACTGAAGCTTAAATACACATTTACCAACATTTGAGACTAATACAAAATGCAATCACAATTCTCGAATAGTGTTATTCTTTCTGTCCCATTCTAATTTTTTACAAATAGATACACATATAAATGAGAATAATATTAATGAGCATAGTATGTACATATTTTGCATACATGAAACACATAAATAAAACCATTCAACATTACTTGTTGCGATTCCTATCACATCAAAGAATGGCCCAGTATTAGCCATCAAATAAATGTCGAAAATCATCCAATGAATCCAATGAATTCCAGACAATCATTTTAGTTTCGGAAAGATAAGAAAGATAATCTATGTTGTAATATAAGGTCCTCTGGATTCAAGGTCAAATGTTCTAACCACTACACTAACTGCCCTCTATATAAATGCGCTACAGTGGATAACTGATTTAATAAACGAAATTATAACAAGTTTTGCTTGAAAATGTTTTATGCTCCACCTGATTTATTAAAACAGGTAAAAAGAGAAGTACAACATTTAGAACTCGCATGTATCAGCCAATAAAGGCTCTTAGATTTAATTTGTAGCAGCTATTCAGCGCAATGATACAATATAATCAATGATATCATATTACCCATGCATGTCTTTTAAAGATAGCTTCACTCTCGGAGATAAAAAACTCGCATCATCGGAGAAAAAGTCGACCAGCAGAGTTTCAAACCCACGACCTATGAGTTACGATCCTAGTGCTCCTACCACCTGACTGCTTATATAATGAATCACTCATGTTCTTAAATCCCTAAATATGGTGAATGGAAAACCATGCTGAAAGTTTTCAGTTTTTCAGAATTATTTTAGTTGAGTTACTAATTTGATTTCAATTAAAATTGAGATTCTAATATAAGTTATGAACACACCCTGAGGTCATTTTCCAGCCACTTGTACTGTCTGAGGAAGGGCATCACACCGAAGTCATACTGACGAACAAAGACGTACTCGCTGGAGAATGATATGAGGTGAATGGGTCCGATGTCCATGCTGGAAACAGATCGGTCAAAATACGTGCAAACAGAACCAACGTGACAAAAGATATAAAAAACAGCCAATAATTCATTAGCCTTATAAGTTTATAACACATAATATTATATACATGTGATGGTGATGGTAATTTATTTATAAAGCCCAAGCATTTTAATTGTGCCGTACAGCAAGAATAAATGCTAAAATAAACATAATGGTAACAGGTAGGTATCTATATGTATACAGTGTTTTTAGTATTGTATACATAATGAGGGTTTAGTTTACTTTTTTGTAAAAAGTTGTGTAGCAATTGTGTAGCACGTAACGTGGTCACCAAGAAGTTTGTGCCACAAATTTCATAACTGTGTTGCAATTACTGTATCACTGAAAATTTTACATAGCATTTTAGTGGTGCCAATTCAGGCAATCACCCGACTGAAATATTAATACAAATCACTCATGGACAGTTGAAATTACTGTATAGTTCAGGAGAATACTTTTATTGCAAACATCAAATTGGATGTGTCACTATATACCAGGTCATGATCACCTGGTATCAGAAGTGTATCATCAATGCCATTATTAGATGGAAATACCATGTGTTAGCGATTTTAAAACGCATATGTTGTTAATAAGCAAGCAAGGTGAAATAAATTCAAGTTTAGTCTTGAAATTTCATCAATTAGCACTTAGTTTTTATTTTAGAAATGTCTTTAAGATAGAATTTGCTTAAACAGTACACAACAGGCTTAATAAATACTTGTCACATTAAGATAGCCTCACAGTTTAAGATCTACTACAGTCCAGAAAAACACATCGGTAAATTAAAGATCATTATCTTCAAATGTGTTGGTGAAGAACAACAATGAACTCATGAACAAGTGCATGCTTTATAAACCATTAGGATAGTCCCCAAAAATTTATAACAAGTATTGGAAGAAAACATTTCTTGGACAAATTCGCTAGATGTGATATGGATTTTAGTGGTTAACTGTGTACAAATGACAATCACGTGACATGACTAGGTGTAAATGGTGATAGTTCAATCAGTTAAGAGAAACACCAGCTGAATGGTGAAAATAATTTATCATTCAGAGCTGTACAAAACTGTCTGTCTGAAATTAATGTATGATTCAATGAATGAATGAATGAATGAATAGATGAATATATAGAGAGAGGCAAGGTTACATATGTTCATCAGTGATGGTCACTTGTGTATGTTAGAACAGGTGGACTACATAAAGACTTTGTATCGCAATCAAACCTGAAGTATAGCCAACTATTTAGTTTATCATCAGGGGGCAGCTGGCGTAGTGGTTAGAGCATTTGACTTTGAATCCAGGGGTCCCGAGTTCGAATCCCGCTCTAACCAGTATACTAACTGTGGTGTTCTATGGGCTGAAAACGCCTTAAAACCCCATTGCCCATGGGTGTCTAGGTAGCCCTTGCAGTGTGGTTCTGTTGGAGCTTTTTCCCTCTGACGTTTGCAGTGGTTCAGATGCTCTATATGTGCTCTCTATATCGCTTACCTCCCCGCTATGTCGTCATCTCATTGTAAATGAACATGGACCTATCATAGACTTAGTGGAGTGTGCGACATATGTAGTTCATATGTAGACAATTGGAACCAGTGACGTGAATGGAAAAAGGTCAATTGTTTGCCCAGACTCGGTGGGTTTTTCACACTAGGTGTTTTTCCCCCACCCCTTCTAAGTGAGGCTAATCGGATTGTCGTGTTAACCACATTATTAGGCTAGCTTTGTAGAGGGCCAAGAATGGCCTATCATAACGATTACATCGGTAATCAGCCTATAAATACAATACAATACAATAGTTTATCATCAGGCAGACTTCAGCACTATGAGGTAGCGTACAATGTTTACTGAGTGCTCTATTGTAGATTTGGTAGGGTACCTGTAGAACATGTTTTGTCCGTATTCATCACGCGGCATGGTGAATCGGTGTTTGTAGTTTGAGAAGTTACTGAAACAGTCATGTTTTTATCAATAGCAATGGTACTAAACAAAATGAACTCATCAAATAACATCAATGAATAAAATAAAAATCAAAAATTGTAATGTAAAATAAAATAAAATTTAACCCCAAAAAACTGAATAGATGCTCATACAATCTCCCTTTGCAAGCCAGACAACCCGATATCGCCATCATTCTTAAAGATGTTAAAAATCACCCCAACTACTTCAGTAAGAAATGGTGTCGTTTTTGACCACTATTTCAGTTTTTTGAAAACAAATCTAAAAAACTATTCAGTGTTCTTATATTCCACTTAAAAATATCTGTTCCATTTAGATATACCTAGACCATTCCCTATATGAGACTCTCATCCATGCCTTTATCACTAGTAAATTAGACTATTGTAATTCTCTCTACATTAACTTGCCCAAATTTCTGAGAAGTAGACTACAAAAACTACAAAATAGTTGGGTTCGCCTTACATATACATGCATCATATCTTGCATCCTTAATATCCATAAGAAACATGATCCACCAGACAAAGTCAAACACTCTCACTGTATCACATTCCAAAAAGGGTCAACTTGGGCGACCAGGCCTTGGCCGTTGCTTCACCCCTTCTCTTTAATTCTCTACCATTACACATCAGACAATGCACAGAGATAAATACTTACAAAGCCAAACTAAAAACTTCCCTATTCTCCACTACTCTTTGCTAGGTTCACAAGGACTTGTCATATTATTTTTTCATGCATGATCCCATTGCAATGTTATATCGATACTTTTATGGGTTCTAATGAAACTCTACGTAATGGTCTTATCTGTAGCATTCTCAGTGGTTTATTGTATAATGTAACTCTATGTAATTGTCCTATAATTGTTTCTGTTCTGTTACATTTCATAATGTAGTTAATTAATCCTATGTGACTGTGTCACTTAAGTATTTCTCCCGGTGTATCTTATAATGTAATACGTATTTTTTTTTATCTGTGTTTTGAGTCACTAGTGATAGACATTGTTTTATATGACTGTTACGTTTGACACTGATTATATTTATCATGTTCTTGTGATAATACTGTATACGTTACATCTATTTGCAATTATATTTTCTTTCACGGTATCGGTACAGAGTTCAATTATTATTATTATTATTATTTTTAATTACTTAAAGAGGGTGAAAGACCATAGTTATAACATATGTACAAAGTCTGTTGCCCTATATATATAGATAAAATGCATACTACCTGGGCTAGTTAATAATTATAACACAACATCTATACATATGAAGCGGGAAAGTCAGTTTGGAGGCAGGGAATATCGACAGGTGTGGGGAGGGATCAGGTAGGGTATGTGCAGGGGTGTGAGAAAAGGGGTGAAGGGAAATCTGCCACAGGCTGAGGTGGGACCAGGGTGATGTGTGTACTTTAGTTAATATTAGTTTAAGTCACTAGGGGATAGCGTTTTGGAGAAGTTTGAATGAGTTAAAATAAATAGATGCATTCTGTATGTTAGTTGAAAGGACGTCAAATGTGCACGGGCCCAAATAATGCAGCGGGCTGTCGCGTGGGATGAGTGAGGGAGGTTGGTATCTGAGGTTTAATCGTTGTTGAGGAACATCTGTACTGAGGTTTTCATGCACGGATGGCAAGATATTATTTCTTAGCATGTAAAATTCACAAAGAATAAAGTATTCTCTGCGGAATGAAAGGGAAGGAGTGGCTAGTAAGTTGTGGAGAGAGTTTGTGGTGGTGCCTGGCAGATGATTTGCAGGCACCGATTTTGGAGAGTTTAAAAAGGTTTTGATAAGATTTTCTGAAACACTGAATGAAACTGGAGAGGTATATATGATAGGTCGGTTGAGTCCCGTGTAAAACTGAAGTGCTGTGGCATTAGTAAGGAAGTGTTGAAGTTGGTGAAATTTTAATATTAATGGGTTAATTTTGTTTTTAATCTGAGTTAGTTGATCGTTCCAGGTTAATGAGGAGTTGAGGAAAGTCATAGATACTTGAGTGATGATGTAAATTGTGATGGGTGTTGGTCTATGTGCACGGGGGCTAGGCTGTTTGTGTCAACTGTTTGTGCGTTTAGAAAGGAGGCAATTAGGTTTTGTCTGAATTAAGCTTAAGCAGATTTGTTTGCTACTATGATGTTAAGTTAGAAATTAATGGGTTGATATTGTCGATAGCTTCGTATAAATTATATGATCATATAAATTAGGGATATATTGGAGAAGACCAGGAATTATTCAACCATGACATCAAAAAACTGATGGTGAAAAATAATACACACCGTGGAATGATTAAATATTTGACTAAATCAAGATGCGAGAAATTGCTTGAATGAATGAGTTTTTAGTTGTGCTTTAAATACAGTTAAAGACTGGATAGATCTCATATTTGAAGGAAGTTGATTGAAGAGTTTCGGGGCGATGTAACTAAACGAGCTCACACGCTTGACTTTAGGTTGAACGAGCCTTATTGTTGAGGATTTATATATTTGTATAGTTGTATTTATTAACAAAATATATAGGCAGTGAACTAGAATGTGTCCTTTACATTTTACCGACTGCTTCAGTGACTGAGCTCATGATTGCGCATAAATGTGACCAAGCATTCCATGAGTTCATGCTGTAGAGATAGCGGTTCTGAGTTTATTGAAGCATACTTGATATTTCTTGGTGATTTCTTATGGTCCAACATTCTCTCTTTTGAAAATGTTAATATCCATTGACAAGCCGCCAAAGAAGGAAGGTCAGTGATTGTTAGATGACTCTGAATGACTGACGGGGCTTATACAGTCATGATCAGGATCAATCTAGTTTATTTGGTCGAGTCTTATTTGGTTAAGTCTCATAACGTCATAGTGCATTTTTGTATAGAAAGCATACACCATCAGATGTGATATTATGAGTATCTTATGAGAAATGATGTAATATTACGAGTATGATATGTCAAAGGGTCTGTAGGATCTCACAAGAAGTAAAGGACTAAAACAGCACTAAAGTAAGTTCTAACTGGGCCAGCAATCTTTATTGCTGTATCACATAAAATTTCCTTCACACAATCCTTTTACTGTATTTATTGTACTGAAATTTATTTGTATTGTACTGCATATGATTGATAATGTAGGCAGACAAGTAGACTAACTAGTAACCATAACATTACAGGCATAGGTACTTCGCAGTGTTTACTAATGTAAAGTGTGTTTTATAGGTAAGCTAATAAGTAGACCTTAATCCACCATGAAATGAAATGAAATGAAAAATTAAATGACATATCTCATTTACTTTCATTTCATGTTCCAGAAAAGCTACGGATAGAGGATACATACTAGCTCCATTCGTGATTCCCGACACAGGTCATGTACGGAATGTTGGCTGCTATCGGCTGCATCTGTCTCATGAATTCATCTCCTACCATCGCATTGTTCTAGCATAAAACGAATACAATGTTACAACAAAAGACATAAATAGTTCAGTTATCCATCCAGCTGTTGATGGCAGAGTTTCCAACACACCACACTGCCATCCATTTGACAGGCGATTGATACATCTACATATGAATCGAAAACTAGCCATGCAATGCAACAGATTATGTATTCTTCATAATAGAATATTTGAATTTCAAAAATGTTATGTCTCAAAAACAAAAATTGTAAATCCTAATTATACGATAGAAATATTCAATGTATAAATACTGTATACGTAAATAGGTTAATAAGACAATAACGAAACCTTTACCACTACTAGTAATTATTGATTTGCCATGCGCTAACTAGAGCAGAAACAGATGAACTATTCTAATGCAGTTAAGATATACA
Organism: Epimenia babai; assembly: GCA_011762755.2. Classification (NCBI taxonomy): domain Eukaryota; kingdom Metazoa; phylum Mollusca; class Solenogastres; order Cavibelonia; family Epimeniidae; genus Epimenia; species Epimenia babai. Next base: position 7,160 of record WURV02203415.1, read on the forward strand.
TATAAGAACGGATGGGTACTTACTGTTGCAAAATCATAAGCAAAATCACCTGAAAGTAAACATATACAATTGTGTCATTTACCCAGGATAAAGACGCGTATATCGACTACTGTCATACACAATAGAAAATTAGAGGCAAACTGATAAATAACTAATAGAGAACAGAAATAATAAAAAATACAACTATTTTTAATGCCTTGTATTTAGTTAAGCAAATTCAATTAGCAAACTACATAAAAAAATCTTATCAGGAAAAGACAGTTGCATAAAAGATTGTGTCGTGGATATTTTAGTGAATACTTGCTATGAGAATAATTAGGAACATAACTTTTTGAAGTAACTTTTGGAATAAGTGAGGGCAAGAAAACTGAGTAAAATAGGTAAATATGAGCAAGTCTCACCGATGTGAAGCATTGCATCATACATTCCAGCCTCAACATCCATCTGTAATCGTGGCAGTGCCTGCGCATTCACATTGCCCAGATCACCAATGAGCACAAACTTTGGCTGCCATGCTGAGTCATTTCGTTGGGCAATAAAGTGGTACATTTCACTCCAACCCGATGAACTTCCAACGTGATAAACTGAAACAAAACGTCCCACATCCTACGAGTACAATTCATTAATATCAGAGTAACTACGACACAGTGTATAGAGTATATGGGCACTCCAGTACCATGTATTGCGTGGTTACTTCCTAATATCATAGATTCATATTAAACGATAATTTAAATCAAATGCAAAAAACATCTACATCATTGCCATGGTGAGGAATGCGGGGAGAAACTAAACTAATATAAGACAGTTCTTTAACAAGTATAATGTATAGCCTAATTATTTATGTGAGTTAAGTGAGGCCCTAGGTCCAGTAACTATGTTTACAACATTGCATTTTAGCTGACAATAAATATGTCATGATGTCAATGGGGGTAGCTAATGTGGGTCTTTGAATATCTGGAGAGGAATGCACAGTCAGATCTCTTTAAATATATGATATTTCAGTAAAAAAATCTAAAGAGAATGGGGAGCATAAAGAGAACCAAAAGGAGTACAAAAACCTTATCACAAACCATATTTGCGTCCAGGTGTGAGATTATTCATCCAAGCTTTGTAGATGTACATGGACCGCTTCAATTTTCCTCCATCAACAAACTTCGTCTCTACTGCTTTTGACCATGACAGCTGGTCAATCGTTGGCCCATACTCAACATACGCGGGTTTAGTTGAGTTAAAGGTTGTCCACGTGACAACCATGATGCTTGGATCGACTTTTAGAATGCAAAAAATAAAAACAATTGTTATCTGATACCATCAGTTGGCGTGTAAGCCATAGCCACAGAAGTGTGTAAGCCTCTACTAAAAGTATATAACTTTCAATTTCCGTTTGTCGTTTTAGGCAACAAAATAGCGGATCATGAAGTTACAGAAATGGTACATATCACTTTGTTTATAAGGACTGTCCTTGCTATTTGGTCGATGTCCATGACATATGAGTAGAAATGACAGAGCAAGTTAGCCTGTATGGTACTTGGCGATACTTTCGATAACTCTCAACTATGACCGCTGGTCATTTGATAGGAAATAGTGTACAATCAAATTGTCTTTAGCATTTAAAACTGTTAGTCAGAAATCCACATGGAAGTTAGCTTCTAATAGTAATCGTAATATAGAATTTAGTAATAAATTTAGTGTTGCTATGAAATGAAATTTGTTTAAAGTGAGAGATTTTGTTAAAGGAGAGCTGTCAAACACACTTTACATGAAACAATAGCCTAATGCTCTAAGACTATAACGTAATTACCTAAAATATATAAAATTAACACCTAACAGTATACAGGTAATACAGATCAATGCTAGATATAATTATGTACATTTACAGTGAGCACGAAATAGATAACAATGTTGAATAATACAGTGGAAAGAAGAACAAAGATCAATAAAAGGTAATCCTATGCAGGCCATAGTCGCCATCAATATGACGAGGTCTATAACTAGGTCTAGTATGGAAAAGCTCAAAACATCAAATGATAGGAAAGTTTAATATTTGACATTGTGAGAAAGATACTCTGCCACTGATGACAGTTCTAATAGAAATACAACTTAAAAAGAACTTAAACTTAACAACCGAAACTGAAGAGTGGGAATTAATCTCAATTATGAGTGAAAAATTCAATACTTTTCAAATTTAATCTTAAATGGGTTTATTCAACTCAGTAATGAAGTATGTATACACAAGACATTGCAATATATTTTCATAATAATTTCCAACGTTGAAAGGAATATACAAAGTATAGAACTCGTTAAATTTATTCTCTAAATAAAATGTGGAATAAATTTACCAGACATAAAATGTGATTTACAGTTTGTTAATAGCAGTTTAACTAAATTGGTTTATTAAAAAAAATTTAAATTTACAGGGTCGTCGAATGAATCTTGAACCCTACATGATATTGCTGCTTGAGAGATAACAAAATGACATTTTTCACAAATTTCAATTTTAATGGACAGAACAATCAATTATAATTAGAAAACAGCATAAAAGGTATTTTACAAAACCTTTGATGTACTCATATTATAATCATGAACACATACCTATGCCATATTTCGGGCCTTCATTTTCACAAGATTATACGCTTTCGCAAGAAAATGCAGTTTCACGTTTCACATATTGACTAACAATTTTAATTATTTTAACTCAATCCAAAGTTAATTTTTATCTTTTTGAAAGAGGTGATCGAGAAATGGGAAGAATTGTCTCAAATTTTCATCTAAAGGCATAAGTCAAGAATCATTGGACCACCCTGTATTTTTCGTTAGATTAGGTTCCCGGTTGCGCGTTGAACTTTGATATTCAAATTCGGTATGTTTTATTGAACGATTACATTTAATTGTGTTCGTTTTAATGAACACAGAAAGCTGTTATCGCGGCGTTCTATTGGGTGTTTTTAGCTCGAATCTCATAGCGATTGGAGCGTAAATCCGGATTTTTAATCAAACATTGAAATAATTGGCATGGTTGACAGGCGCGACGTGCCACGTCCCGAATTCCACGTTGTGAAACATGTACCATGCGGTATGCATTTATTCCCGTAATCGACCGGCAATATATCGAACAGAGAACACCGCGGTTTGTTACTTTTGCTGGATGCGGCGTCAAAAATACGTATCGACCATTAAGTACCTGATCGAAGGATCGGGTTGAAATAAAACCGCGAAACGCGACGTCCCTAAGAAGATCGTAAGCCCATCATCGTTCTGACATCGCGGAAGAGTCATCAACAGAGAGATCTTATCTACCTACTGAATACCACAATAGAAAGATCGCTTTATGAACTCAAACTAAAACGTACTTTAAATATGGGCCAATATTGAGAGTTGTATGTCGTAGAAATCGCTGAGTGCAAGACATCGGTAATCAAATCAAAATAGAATGTGTATATAATTTTACCGGATGCACATAAAAGTCATTGCTTCCATCTTTCGTTAGTCATAAATAAATAGAAAACGATCGATCGTGTGTTGTCAACTTAGATAGCAACAGTAGCGCTATCATCGAGTATGGCATCCTCGTTTTTACTTTGAGCGTGTTTTCACGTTCCGATCGCTTATTAAACAAAAATGCAAGAGTTTATTTTCTCGCGATTATAGATATTGATATAAATAAATAACATCTGTTTGAAATATAAGTTGAACGAGTTACGCATTTTGCACGCAGAAGAAAAGTCTTTTGAACGTTTATATGACTAAAAGACTGGTTTCGATTTCTCTTCGTGGTGTCGTTCCTTGAGGCTGTATACGAACAAATGGCATCTTAGAGAGAATAGTTGCGCGTCGTTAATTCCGCCAGGCTATGACGCTTCCTTTTTTCTGAAAGCATTCATATCGGTAAAACTCATACATAAAAGTGGACAATCATACGAATACCAAGGCGTGTCTATAAGTGTATTGACGCGATTGGATTGCTGGTATCCATAAATCAACGTTTATATATATATATATATTGATCATAAACGTAACGTAAAATACTGAAACAATATTTCACAACAAAAAGTCAAAATGGGTAGCGAAAGCGACAATCAATGGTCCATTATAATACATAAAAAACATCGATGTTATATGGCGTTATTGGTTATTATCTACTAAACAACTTTTCACGGTAATTTTTATTAGCAGTTCCTAAATAATAAATAAGAAATTCTCACATTGACGTCACTGTAGTGGAACACAAAATACAGGGAAGTAATTCAAAAAAACGTGCCTGTAACGGGTATATGTTACAGTAAATACTGGTAATCAGTAAATACCGGTATTCCCTAAACCGTTTTAGGAAATACTGGTATTTAC
>WURV02203426.1:0-11503 GCA_011762755.2 Epimenia babai
TGACATCAGGACGTTGTTACATGCAAGTGACATCAGGACGTTGTTACATGCAAGTGACATCAGGACGTTGTTACATGCAAGTGACATCAGGACGTTGTTACATGAAAGTGACATCAGGACGTTGTTACATGCAAGTGACATCAGGACGTTGTTACATGCAAGTGACATCAGGACGTTGTTAAATGAAAGTGACATCAGGACGTTGTTACACGCAAGTGACATCAGGACGTTGTTGAATGCAGAAATGTGGAAGGGGATAGAGACATTTGAGATGTGGGCCTAGAGGAGGGAGGATGTCGGAAGTTAAATACAAGGAGCATGCGTCTGATGAGGTAGTGCTGAAGCTGGCGAAAACAAAAAAGGATCGATAAATGCCATAAAAATAAGAAAGTTGAGATATTTTGGCCATGTGGTCAGTAAGAGGTGAATTCAAAGAAGAAATTGCTGAAAGTTAGAGTAGAGAGAAAGAGAAAACGAGGTCGAGACTGAGACGGATGTGGCGAACAGACATCAGAGACAGTGGCGTCACTGAGAACACGGGACATGCGAGATTGGTTCAACCAGACAGGATGTCGACCGGTGGTCGCAGGTACGCCAAGATTACTACGTGACTTCTACGGATGTCTTAATGTGTTGTTGGTAATTACAGGTGTGACCTTATTACTGCAACGTGAACTATCGCTGGTATTTATTTTATGACATAAATCGAAGATGTACCTACGCTGGGGCACAGTCTGCAAACAACAATGATTAGCCGAGATGGAGGAAGGAGACATATAAGTGAGATGAATAAGACATATAAGTAAATTATACATGCAGATAGTATACTGGTTAACACGATGTGAGCTTGCTCAAAGAGTGGTCCACAATGAAAGGAGAAAAGCATGATTAAGTAATCTATGCCAGAATCCGTGGTATGTAAATCATATATCTCGTGGGTACAAAATCTATATATACACAATATGGATCATATGATGGCCTTATATAATTATCATGTATTAGTCTATCGCAGTGTATTATTTTATTCTATTCCAATGTATTACTTTATTTCGTTACAGTGTTTTATTTTAGGGTTGAGAACATGCTCTAGATAGGCTTGAGAATATGCTCTGGATAGGGTTGAGAACGTGCTCTGGATAGGGCCGAGAATGTGCTCTGCATAGGGTTGAGAATGTGCTCTGGATAGGGCCGAAAATGTGCTCTGCATAGGGTTGAGAACGTGCTCTGGATAGGGTTGAGCACATGCTCTGGATAGGGTTGAGAACGTGCTCTGGATAGGGCCGAGAATGTGCTCTTCATAGGGTTGAGAATGTGCTCTGCATAGGGTTGAGAACGTGCTCTGCATAGGGTTGAGAATGTGCTCTGCATAGGGTTGAGAATGTGCTCTGCATAGGGTTGAGAATGTGCTCTGGATAGGGCCGAGAATGTGCTCTGGATAGGGCCAAGAATGTGATCTGGATAGGTGCTAGATAAATGACATTCAATGTAAAATCAACGCAATTTGGTAAATTATTGTGACCTCATGAAAATTTGAGAGTCTGAAAAAAGATAAATATCTGCAGTTCCATAAAATGGAATCTGCGAAAATAATGCTTACAAGAAAAATGTCATGTTGCTCACAATGTAGTGGATCACGATGAAGGACGTTCACAAAAGTCAAGGTCATAACATTGTGATGGGTTCACATTGTTATGACCTTTCAACATTGTTATTTTCATGAATTTCTACAGAATATGTGCTATATAAATACAATATTACATTACATTACAACACGGTTCATGTGTGGATGTTGAATGAATCACATCACTAATGTCGAGTTGATTACAATAACGATGTTGATTGATTACCCTGCGTATTCAGATGGATCGCGATGCACGGTCAGGTTGATAATGCAGAGTGTCAGGTGATTACAGTACAGATGTCAAGTTACCACAGCGCGGATATCAGGTGGCTCACAACACCGTTGTCGGGTGGATCACAACGCAGATGTCGGGTGGATCACAACGCAGGTGTCGGGTGGATCACAACGCAGGTGTCGGGTGGATCACAACGCAGGTGTTGGGTGGTTCACAACGCAGGTGTCGGGTGGATCACAACGCAGGTGTCGGGTGGATCACAACGCAGATGTCGGGTGGATCACAACGCAGATGTCGGGTGGATCACAATGCAGATGTCGGGTGGATCACAACGCCGTGCGTTCGCGGTACACAACGACCGAATCATCGTTGTCAATCAACGCTTCCTTGTCACCGGTGACGAGGTGAAGACTACGGTTCTGGCCGGCAGCAATTGCTGCGGCACTCTCGCTGCGCATCCGCATCCTTCGCCCCGTATCAAACTGCAACACCAACTATTGATAATATCGCGTGTAATATACACTGATTTTGACTTATGTATCTATTTTTCTCCCGATTTTTTATGTTGTAAAATAATTCTGCCATCGAATGGAAGGGCTATGAAGCTGACCACAGTGACATCGGGTGAAATGTCAGTTTGGATCAAATTAACAACAGAGATATGGCGCTAGTGTTGGTACTTTCTAAAACATCAATGAGACAATATCGTGGATTAATAACCTGAGAGTAGACTTGGTCAGGTGACATCATCTCAGGTAGTGATTGGTCGAAATCATAAACTGGATTCTCGATGCCTGTAAGCAGACGACTCTTGTGTAATTTAGTATAAATTAGTGTAATGTAATCAAAGTACCTAAGTTATTCTTATAGCTCCTAATGGGAAGTTTTCTCCCTTCATATGCTCCGGTGTGTGCCTGGTACTGCCTGGAATTAGCACCGTTCACCTTCTGGTTTATAGCACCCCGCTCCACCAAAAGACAAGACCTATCTCATTTCCAATTGTAATGTCTCAAGACATGATACTACACATTACGGGATATGTCATGTTACTTCGCGATATGTCGTGATATGTCCCGTCATGTTGCGAAATCCCATTTAATAATCAACATACCCTTGGTAACGTGGGAGCTGTACGTGTACGTGTCCCGGGGCAGTGACGGACTATCGGGGTGAGGTATGGACCTCACGTCTGCTGCCACGGCTGGTGTGATCTACCGCAAACGATCACAAAACTATCACAAAACTATCACAAATACGGAGCAACTTCAGATGATACACAAAAGAAATCTTCAGTCACGATATGGCTGAACTCCAAATAACCCGATAAACTCCAAATAACCCGATAAACTCCAAATAATCCGATAAACTCCAAATATCCCGATAAACTCCAAATAACCCGATAAACTCCAAATAACCCGATAAACTCCAAATATCCCCATGAACTCCAAATAACAGAAATAAACAAAGGATCTCATGTTCTACCAACTGAGCTATGACAATAAACATCCTCATGTGTCGTTACGTATAAACATCCTCATGTGTCATTAAGTATAAACATCCTCATGTGTCATTAAGTATAAACATCCTCATGTGTCATTACGTATAACAACCTGTAACTTCAGACAGTTAAGGAAACCCCGAACAAACTATTATCAATTCAAGACAAGGTAACTTCAATCAACACAAGTCAGACTGCATGTCTTTGTTACTACCATATCCAAACAATCAACAAATGTCAGATTTCACCGAAACTCATCGATATTAGGATATTTGAAAGGTAAGATTAGTGATAATATCACTGAGATTAAAAGATCTCAGATATATATATGAGTACATGAAGATATGTTAATAAATCTCATATAGAGTATTAAAAATATGTCAATCCGCCAACATACGGTGACAGGACCACTGGTAGGGGATGTCTGATGGACCGGTGAGTCAATGCTAGTGATAGGAGTGATGGTCACATGATCATGCGTGGTGTTGCGAGAGTGAGGTGACGTCTGTGGTACGTCGTGATCGATGGTATATCTGAGGATATCGTACACCACAGAAATATACGTCGAGTAGATTCTAAAAATCGGTCTGAAATAAGAAATTGTGAAGATATGTTCTTCCGCAGATGCTTATTGTAGCGATGATAGCGAAGATGAAATAGTCACTGTTACCTAAATGAGTAATCAAGATGTAAATGTGTAGAAATAGACTAAGATGAAGCTGTTGTGTGAGCCATTATTGGCTCTTTAAGGACGTACGGTAGCCAATATAGATACTGTAATAAACACGATGTTACTAGATGCATAGAACTAAATTAATTTTTGTGGAGAAGTTTAATTTTTAAATCAGTCTGTGGAGACGGTTGATTGGCATCCATTTTGGTTAAAAAGAAAGGAGACAGACTGAAGTCTCATATCTCGCTAATCTGAGATAGCTGAGAGGTAAGCAGCGTGAGAAACGCAGCCACATCTACACGAAGAAATGTATACATGAAATAAAATAAAGATAGAGAGAATAAGAGTAGCATGAGCGGCGGTTTACCTGTCTTGGTTGTAGATTGTCTGTAAATCCTCAATCATTTGTTTAGAGTCTAAAACAAAAGTATGTCATATTTATATCAATGTCAGCCACAGCCAGACTATTACCAAAGAGTATTCGAATTGAATAATTGCTGAAAGCTTATTCCCACACGATGCCAAGCCACAAAGAATGATAATCGCTAATTAATGCGTTGAATTAACAAAGAAATATCTAACTAAAGCAATATCTTAATAAAGGAATATCAAAATAAAGGAATATCTAACCAAAAAACAAACTAAATAAGAAAATATATATTTTTTAAATAAAGAAATTGAAATAAAGAAGTATCTAAGCAAGAGGCCAAAGAGGCCTCAAGACGCTCACCGGAAAAAAAACAAAAAGACAAAACCAGAGGCCAAGGAGGCCATCTTGAAATTGGAATGAGAAGATCACAAGAAGACTGCCTGACATCAGAAACAAGAGACAATAGAGACCTTCGCATTAAGTGGACATGGATATAAAGATTTTCAAATAAAAAAGTCGATGACCAGTCCATGAGAGAAAAGATTTTTCTAATAAAAAATACAAACATTGACAGAAGTTATCTCCCCCACCTGCAATGACGATACCATGAACAAATCTAGAAGAGACCAACCCAAGGACAATATCTGCCAAATAGCAGACCTCTGCGATGAGCGGTTCTTGAGAAGATTTCTTAAGAGAAAATACATATATCGCAAGTTACTTCCCCTAGCTGCGATGACGATACCATGAACAAATCTAAAAGAGACCATCCCTAGGACGATATCTGCCAAATGCCAGACCTCTGTGATAGGCGGTTCTTGAGAAGATTTTTTTAGAAAATATATGGATGGAGGGATGGACGGACGGACGGTGGACAAACTCCGATTAGAAAAGCTCACCGAGCATAAGCTCAGATGAGCTCATAAATAAATTCTAACTAAAGAAATATCTTACTAAAAGAATATCTAACTAAGGAAATATCTATATAAAGAAATATGCTTATTGTAAATGTAAATAATTGTATCTAACATTGATCTGTATTACCTGTATACTGTTAGGTGTTAACTATATATAATTCAAGTAATTACATTATAGTCTTAGACCATCAGGCTATTGTTTCATATAAAGTGTGTTTGACAGTTCAGCCAATAAGTACACTCATATAAATTTCATTTCATTTTATTTCATATCTAAATAAGGAATACAAAATACAAAAGTAACACCTTGTTGACTAACTATATAAGGATTAACACAAGCTTTCGGGACCCCTGGATTCAAAGTCAAACGCTCCAACCACTACGCCAGCTGCCCCCAGCCAAGTAGATGATCAATTAGTAAGATCCCTCAACTCATAACCGAAAGGTCACAGATTCAAAATCATCATCGAGATCTGAGAGCCTTTATTGGCTGATACCTGCGGCCAATAAATGTTGTACTTCACCTTTTCTACATTCACGCTAATATAGTGTGATATCGGGAGGCAGTGTAAAAGTGAATAAAGACGAACTTTGATTTAATATCAGCATAAATCATTCAAGGTATGTATTGTAGAATTAACTCACAGTATGTCAGGTTCCTTTTCTGTTGTCGTCGTTTACAGAATCGATAAACGAGGAAAGCGATGATGAATACGAGGATGATAAATATGATGAGGGCGGCGGCTATGATGATGGGGAATTTGTGCGGGGGCACGCCACTCCCGGAGTATTGGAGGTATGTTGACACATTCGACGCCATTTTCATCGTGGATGACAGGACAGGATCTGTAGTCACTAAAACACACGGGACTAAATCAGAGGCAAGAAGAGGAAGAGCACGGTGTAGTGCTACTTAATTGATGGTAGTTGATATTAGTCTCACTAACAATATTACAAGGTTTTCGTGCAATTTTATTTATGGTAGTAAATGTCAGTCTCACTAACAATATTACAAGGTTTTCGTGCTATTTTATTAATGGTAGAGAACATTAGTCTCACTAACATTATTACAAGGTTTTAGTGCTACTTTATTAATGGTAGTAAATGTCAGTCTCACTAACAATATTACAAGGTTTTAGTGCTACTTTATTAATGGTAGTAAACATTAGTCTCACTAACGATATTACAAGGTTTTAGTGCTAATTTATTAATGGTTGTAAACATTAGTCTCACTAACGATATTACAAGGTTTTAGTGCTAATTTATTAATGGTAGTAAACATTAGTCTCACTAACGATATTACAAGGTTTTAGTGCTACTTTATTGCTTGAAAAAACAACAGGTAAATTGTAGATTGAACGAGGGTTGTCTGATTTCGATTCAAACCAAGTCATTGATTAAGAAGTCCATTCTCAAATAAAATCCAAATGTTATAATCCTAAAAAAATGGTCGCAATACATGATAAATACAAACATGAGACGATGTGGCTGGCCATGTGGACCATATATCGGGTGAAACCAAAATAAAAAGGTAATAGTAAGAATTATTAACAAATAACGAGGCCTCACCGACTGTCAGAGCGAGGGTGCGGATGACAAGTGAAGTCGAGGGGCCCACCCCCTCCGTGTTGATGACTGACACATTTACTTGGTAGAGACTGTCTGGGTACAAGGCAGGCAGGTGAGAGGACGTTTCATTGACGTATATCTCTACCGTCTCTATAGAAGAATAGAAGAACATGACATGACGTGCGAAATGTGAAACAGGAAACATGACACAAGACGTATTAGATGACTTTCACTCAAGGCTGAGAAGAGAATTATTGATGAGAGGGGAGGAAAATATACGTTAGTAGCAGAGGACAAAGAATGATGACACGGTGGAGATATTCTTCACAGAATAAATTCTTCATTAGGCTTTCATGAGCATTGGAGAGACATAATATGTCTTCTGTGAAAAACTCAATTTTTGTCAATGTTTTTTTTGATCTGGCGGTCAATCATGAAAAGAGCAAACCCACAGTAACCATAGAAACATCTGAGCATCGGCTTGCTTAAATGGAAAATATCTTTATGATCTAAAGGCATGAGAATTAACCCTTCCTTGATTAAAATGAGTCAACTTCTGCTGCATTAAAGCTATAGCACCCGATTCAACAATCTAAGAGTTAATTAGGCAATACGATGCCTCATATAATCATAGATGTTTATGAGTAAAGCAATCGAGAGAGAAAGATGCACGATATATACTGCTAATGCTACGTTATTATGACACTAATTTACAATAACCCCAGTAAAATGTGAATTTCTATCACTTTTCAAGAATTTAATTTTGCTATTTCCCATGGAAAACAGGAAAAATGTCTTGTTTTTGAGAATGGAAATCTGTTGCGTTTAACCACGGCAACAACGGTGCTGATATGTAAACTACGCTAAAATATGATGTAAAGAGACAATGACAAATATTCTCGCAACATGGTATCTAGCGAAATTATCAGCCCCGTAACAGAGAAACTCGAGAAACTCATCCCTAAATAAATCCAGACCGATAACCACAGATGTGACGTGGAATGAGTCATCTAACATTGTGAATTTTTATCAGTTTTCTCTTTCCTTTATAATGCTGGTGGAGATAAGAGATATTTGGGAAACTGGGCCAATTGCGACATCTAACCGATAGAAAAATTGTATTCTAACATTGTTTAGTACTGAATAACATTTCTAAATAGAACGATGTTTCGAATGATAAACGTCTGATTATGGAATAGTGACGCACGTGATATGGCAACGGCATTAAACGAATAAACTTCGATACCAAATTAGTGGAGAGATTAATCAAATTATCAATCTATTTCATCGTAATGTTATTGTATATTTGAGCAAAGGGGGAGATAACCAAATAAAAGAGCTGTAATCTTTGGTATAACATGGGTACAGTTCACCTAGTCCATAATAATGAATGCATGTATGCAAATAACGCGAGATGCAGTAGACAATTTTGATTGGATAAAGTTGAAATCTAGACGAGGATGTCACACCATTGGTTGAAAAACCATCATAAGGTGATAAGAGGTCACCTTAGGTCTAACCCTAAACTGTAATTCCGATTCATTTAGGCCTGTAACATGTAGCATACCTGCTTACAATAGCGATAGTTAATATAGAGCAATAGTTGAGTTATTGATATCATTATTGTATATTTAGTCAATTGCAATTCCATTAATTTAATAGGCTAGGTATCTACGCACACTCCCATCAGAATAAGTAACAAGATATAATTATCGTGTGTTTTAGCGTCAATGATCACGATGCTGAGCCTTCTCGTGACGGTGCTGTGTATATCGAGACTTGTGTGGGAGATTCAGAGTGATGACCTAGGAGGAGTCAACACCACCACTTCCTTTACACTAAGAAACAACCAAGACAAAACTTTACTTCATACGAGAAGGCTGACAAATACAACTGTGGAATACCACAATCAACCGTTGGTTGAATGGGCAAAAATTGAATTAGTCGCCGTCACAAATGATTATCAGTTCAACGAGAGACTAACACCGGAAGAGGATGCGTTAAAAGCATACAAAGACGTCTGTGGAAACAATATGTGCAATGAGTCTCTTCGCAGTTTTCAGAAAATCAAATGGACATGTATTATTTGTCCACCCTGTTCTTGTCGAGATGACTGCCATATATTTGGTACGTGTTGTCCTGATAAAGCGGTAGTTAAAGCTAACTTAACGCAAACTTATCAAAAAGTACAAGAGGATGAACAGCCGCGCGTCTCTTGCGAAAGAATGTCTCCAAAACCGTGCGATGATTCTGTACGGATAGATCATTCAAATGTTGTTAAAGTGATAATGGTTTCACGATGTCCGGTTGGATATGCCACCGATATCAATAAACTTCTGTGTGAAGGGAAGAGAAACATCAGTGATGTAATGCAGACATTTGCAGTTTCGTCTCGCAAAGATGGATTCACTTATCGAAATATTTACTGCTCGCGTTGTCACCGTGTACCGGATTCTGACGTCGAGTTCTGGAAACCGCAGATCAAATGTGACAATGTCACAGCCGTAGCGCATGCGCGGAGTGAAGCACAGCTGTGGGAGGCGATTGTTGCCACAAAAGGTTGCTGCGCTCGCAAATCAACGCCACCTGAAGGTATCTCGCAGGAACCCTGCTGGTGGGACAGCGACGTCATCGCTCGTTGCAACGTGACGGGGCAGCTAATGATCCCAAACGAATATATCGAACGAATGTGTTCGCAGACATTAGTATCTGTGGTCATTGTTCGTGGAAGAACCTACAAAAATATCTACTGTGCGTCGTGCAATGGAAAGCTGTACTTCACAGGAAATGGATGTTCTACAAATTCAATTACTCGAGGTACGTATTCATTCGCTGCGCTTCTTGACTTCAATCCGCGGAAGGCAATACAAGAAACGAGGAGGGATGAGGGAAAAGAAACAAAGAACAATTCGACATTGTGTAGAGAGCATGAAGTGCGCCACCCTGTTACTGTGAGTACAGAACTGTCTTGATTACACTGTGATTACTGTCGCTCTGAGAGGGGATAATGCTATTGTTGTGCTGAGATGACTCGGCTACTATGAGAAAACATTCACACCAATCTTTTCTTGAGTGAATAACTCGTTACTGAGCATTGATGCATTTTGCTAAGAGGAGGTAACCCCGACACTATGGGGAGATAACCCCCACCCGGCCTTTGTTTATAGGAAACCAGGTTGCTCGGAATATCTTCTGGTAATGTCTAATGTCAGTTATATCTATAATATGTAAGTTTTCTAAGGTTCGATGAGGTTTGTTGTTTTGATAACAGGCAGACTTCCACCACATGAGTAAAACAGCATTAATAATAACATTGAGAACACATTGAGACACATTCTATCTATGTATGACATCATTATTCGGGTAATGACAAAGGAAAGTGATAAAAAAGTGCATTGGTGACTTCCCCTGCCAGATTTAAACAGTGAGGCTAGGTACGCACTAGGTCAACAATGAGGTCAGCCTCGTTCTCACAGGGAGAAGATCATAGTACATAGTGGAAAACACGGAATCTGGGTAGAAAACTGATTCTTGTTCACTTTTACTACCAATATGTGGAAGTGAAGAAGCTTCTAAATTTGTCACAAATGCACTTTCCTTGATAATGTAACCAGCTTAAAAAGTGACAGGCAGAAAGATATTAAATTTTTTAACATTTTTCCTACATTTTGAACATTTCTGTATTCGGATACGATTGATTTTTTTTATTTTTCAGGAAGAATGCACGAAGATAGAGTGTGCTGATCGCTTCCTGTATGATGCACGCACGCAGTCATGCAAGACGATGTTCAACGAGGTCACTGGCCTGGGGTACAAGCTTAACTTACGTCTGGTGCCAAACGATGACGAGTTTGTCACAACTCCAGATATTCTTGAACAAAAAATAAGGGAAAGCATAATCATATCCATGATGTATTTTTATCCTTTTTCCATTGAGCCACTGACACAAGTCATAGAAATAAAAAATAATTCTGAAAGCCTTCCCAGGTCTGGGGGAACGCCGATAAATGTAACAGCCATAAATCTTTCGATGAACCTTCGTACAGCCAAGCCCAGCAACCAAGAAGAATTCGAGAATTCACTAGACGCAATAATTTATAAAGATCAGATGATAAGTATTGATTCGGATAGACTTTTAAAATTTAAAACATTTCACATTGATGATTGTGCGGGGAATTATTTCACAAATGCCAAATCCACCATCAGTTCATATTTATATTTCGAGAAATATGAAATGTCGAGTGTTTGTCGGCGATTTTGCAAGTATTCATCAGACTATGTTGACTACAAAGATCGGCTGTCTTGCCCCTTCATTTCCATTAACAGATCTCAAGTTTCTCTCTCGAATAAACTCAATAACAGCGTGAACATTACGATTGGAAATTACCGTTTGAGACTCGTCAATGCCTCGGATTGTAAAGTCTGTGGAAATACCTTTAAGATTTGTGTGTCATCGCTCAAAAATGCTAAATTAATTCAAAGCAAAAATCCGACAGAGCAACTGAGAGATGAAACGATTGCAAATGATCGGGCATTAATCATAGTGTCCATCGTTGCGACCACGATATCCTTGGTCTGCCTCCTTCTGACCTTCGTCACCTACTGCATCTTCAAAGAACT
>WURV02203437.1:0-11502 GCA_011762755.2 Epimenia babai
ACTTATTAGCAGAGCTGTCAAACACACTTTACATGAAACAATAGCCTAATGGTCTAAGACTATAATGTGATTACTTATCAATAATACAGACCAATGTTAGATACAACTATGTACATTTATAGTGAGCACGAGATAGATAACAATGTTGAATAATTCGGTGGAAAGTAGAACAAATATCGAAAAGAGGAAATCCTATGCAGGCAAAGACGCCATTGTCATAGTCATAGTCATAGTCATAGTCTAGTGCAGTTAATAGGGATGAACAATGTGGTTATCTATATAGCTGGAGAGAAATACACAGAAAAACCTATACCTCTGATGCGTCCCATCAGAGGGATAGGTTTTCCTGTGTATTTCTGTCCATCTGAGTGCAAAGCACCTAGTCTGGGGGAGACAGTTGACCTCCAGCCATTTACGGTACAGGTTCCATTGCCAACGTTTTGCTTACTCATATCGCACACTCCTTTAAATCTGTACTCAGTGATTTCTATGTACAGCGAGATTGCAAGATAACGTAGAAACATCGCTACAACAGACAACTTCCGTCAGCATCAAAAACACAGCCACGTCGGAGTAAGAAAACCATAACCACGCAGACGTAATTCACGTGTCTTGTTTTGTAGGGAGGCGGGGCGATCAAATGCGGAGTTTGCGAAAAGACCGTTTACGCACAGGAAAAGATCGACACGGGAAAATTGGCGTTTCACAAACGATGTTTTAGGTGTTCCAAGTGCGATATGAGTCTCACGTAAGTTAAAAAAAAACAATTAAATAATAATATTGCCTAAATCTGCTTTAATTTCTAATTTACTCGGTGGATTCTGATAATCTATCACGGGTAAACACCACTGTATACTTAGGTTTGTTACTACTCAATTTACGGGCGATTCCGAAGCACAGGGAATTATACGATATAACTTTTAATTCGGAAATCGGTTGTATAAGTTAATTAAGGAGATATTAAATCCCAACAAAGTGACAGGTTAATTATGATGTTAATATAGAAAACACCACTAAAATCAGCCAATCAATTTATAATCCATCGTGCCTGTTACAGATATCTGTGAATCACGCTGGCATGATATATGGACTTGAAATATGAGTGGTTCTCAAAAAAACGGTGTTAAATACCTAAATGCACATGAGAAAGCTTGCCCCTGTAGGGAAATTGACAGAGCAGCAGTCCGGTTATCCGGAGGTCTTGGTTTCGAGTCCTAGAGGTATAGATTATTTCTCTGCATTCCTCTCCGGGTTACTTATGGAGATTTTACAGCCCGACAAAGTGGAGATGATCGAGATTGAATTTAGAAAAAATTATGCCTCCGGTAGGGATACACCGTTTGTTTGAATATTTCAAGATTTGGCATCTGAGAGCCTTTATTGGCTGTTCCGTGCGGTCTATTGAATTTGTCCTTTTTCAAGATTGTCGACGAATATTGGTAAATGTTGCATTTTACCTATGTCCTTTAAATACAGAAACGTCGTATGCATTTTCTTGCAGACCCCAGAACTATGGACAAGACCACGGTATTTTATACTGCCAGAACGACTTCAAGAAATACGTCGTGGCCCAAAACACCCAAGCACCGGTCTTGTGAATGCTACCGACGAATTCATCTTGCAGTAGCGTAGATAATAATTCTAGTGATAGCCGCTGTGCGTGGAATGCAAAAAATACTATGCATAGTCAATTTACTTTTCAGAACGAGTTTTAGACAACTTTTAGTGACGTACGTTTTGATTTCTATTGGTAGTTTAAAAACTTTTAACAAGAACTAAATCTCTCTTTCTCTCTCTCTCTCTTTGTCCGTTAAAAATCTCCAGAGCTCTAGAGAAAATGAATGTGTGTAAATGAGTCGACCTTGATGATTCTGAAGTTTACATATATTATCGATAATGTTCATCGCGAGTCGTAGACTGGTCTGTCCTTATATTCACTGACCAACTTGTAAAAACCTGTGTAGACCATAGCATTTAACCACTGTTGCTGAAAAAATATAATCGATTTAATATTCTTCAAGTATGGAGAAGACAACTACATTTATCCAACGATGTGAAAAGGACATTTTGCATTATTGTGCTATTTTGGTAAATGTTGTCATTGTTAATCTGGATGTATGCGGTTGAGCTACCATTCGCAGTCTCTTTTTCATCATAAATAGACATATATCGTATCATCTTTATTATCGATTACTCGATTACTTATTTCGAAACGACCTTCCGGCGACCTTGATCTGGTCGCACGCATGCCTGGTAGTGAAACGAGTATGAATCGTGTGCGATTTTTGTTAGCTAATTAGAAGAAAAACTTTCGTCGAATATCCATGCGTTGATTTTTTTTGAAATGCGATCAATAATAACGGTGCCCGTGCCTAGCCGTTCCATATGATCTAAAGAAAGTTGCAGTAACTTGTTCGACAAAGGCAGAAACAGATTGGTACTGGAAGACCAAGAACTCTAAATTACTGGTGTTCTGCTTTATTATGTACTGTCACCAAAAGTTTTGGCAGCAGACTGAAGAAAATTCAAAAGTTTATGTCACAGATCAACTTTTGAGTTTGGTGTACAGGGTATAATGGTTTTGGCAACCATTCGTCACAATCGCAAGAATGATTGGTGTTGAATTGGGTTACTATTAAAGTTATTCTTTAAGTGTATATACTCAAGCACAAAAATATGCCGAAACGTAATAAGAGTTGGTGTACGAAAGCTCTATCTTCAATAACGATTGCAAAGAATTAACGCTTCAGCTTATTAAATAAAAACGTAGAAATATTATACACTAAGCAGCTATAAGCTATAGTAACAGATTTTGTACCGGAACACTTACAACAAATTACCGTCTAAACTACGCGATACATTAGTGAGACTAAATTAAAATTTGTTCTGGGTGAACGACCATCGGCATAAAACAACCATAATATTATATAGAATTTTTTTATATAGACTTGCTGTAGATAGCTTTCGGAAACACAACATAATTCCTAACCAATAGAATTTGTCGACCCAAATTATTGACACTTTGGAATCTTCCAGAATTTAATGCATCATATTAGGGAACTGTCAATCAATTTACGTTGATTGCGTGAATAAGTTAGGTCAGCTGAGTGTTCCCGCACTGCGGGCTGTGTAATACCCTAGAGTTACTTCAAATTTTACGGTAATAGGGGTAGCTGGAGAGAAATGCACAGAAAAAACCTATAACCCCAACCCTACGTCCCATCAGAGGTATAGGGTTTTTTTTCTGTGCATTTCCCTCCAGCTCTTCAAATTTCATAAGGGCGATGTAGTAAGTGCGAACGACAATTACTACTATTAATAAAGCGGGCCTAAAACTTTACCTTTTACTGGGGTATAGAAAAACCTCGTCAATACGTCAAAACAGCTTACAACAAACGTATCATCGGGAGCACATTGTGGCTAGTGCGAGTATATAGTTTACCAAATAAACCCACAAATTGTATTCCGGCATGATATAGCATCTGTTAATGCTAGTGGATCTAAGCAAACAAAAGCTTAGTGAGGCGTGGATGTATGTTTTTCTGCGGCCTAACTGTAGCCAGGACATCACTTACATACAGTTCGTACCGCATCAGTTGGAGCAGATAATCAGTCGCAGGTGTGACGTATCGGACCTCTCATGTTATGTGGAATGGTTTTGAGATTGATGATCTTAAGAATTTAGTGGACAATGTGCCACACTCTGCTTGAGGAGTCTAGAATACCAAATGAGTTGGGAAAGGATACTGCAATGAAATTGTAGTTATTGTCGGCGCTACTGGTGTAATGGTTGGAAACGCTGCTTTTCACGCGCCTCTCCTCCCTTTCCCCTCTATCTCTACATCACTACCTCCTTTCTCCCTCTCTCACTTCCTCCCTTCCCCAACTCTCTTTCTTCCTCTCCCCACTCGCTCCCATTCTCCCCCTCTCTTATATCCGAAACTACGCAGATTTCGTCCGTAATGGATGGCTTTTGGGAGCGTTTAATAACAATCGTCAATAGCGTGAATGGAATCAAGGCCTCTAAAACAAGGCGGCCATGTTAGAGTCCTTATATCTCTATTGTGAGGACTTTATGCAACTCATGGCAACATTTATAAAGGTGTTTTTGCAGATAACGACACAGTTCAGTGCAAGGAGAAATTCATTAAAGATTACTTTTCAACAATATTTCAATAGAGTATTCCAAATTTGCGGACGAACATTTCGAGGACGAAATGTCCTCACGACCAGTTGAGCTCCCTTGGATAAGCTGTCTATGGGAAAACAAATGGCAGAAAAAATTGAATAATCCGCACCAACCAGCAATAACTCGCGTTTAAAATGGTTTTATACAATTTTAATATAAGTGCTTTAGCGGGATAGAGCGGGATAAATCATAGATACGTGGGTATCAGCCCTCATCCAGGTAATGTGTAACGATGTGTCATATGGGAAGTTAACGAAGAGAATTTACTGTTGATGTGGTAGACGTCAATGGGCAAATCAAAAAATTTCGGATGAAGTTAATCTGATTTTTCTTACGTTATGACGGTGTACAAATGATTTCGCAACGTTATGATGCTGATGCATTGTACATTATTGTATATGTACATTGTGGGAGTGATTATAGATCGGCTGTGCGGTTTTTGTTTGTTTTTATTCATTCAATTTCAAATAATAAAACGCCAGTGTTTGGATCTGCGAGTGTAAGTTTCAGTTCTACTAATTTACGCCTATATTACCATAACATGTGCGTTATAAATAAGCCTTTCTGGTGTATTGTTACATTGTTTCAAAGGCTCAGGATAGCTCAGTGATAGAGCGCCAGCCTCCGAACCAGAAGGTGGACGTTTCAAATCCGGGTAATACCATTGTGTTTTCCGTTGTATCCTTGGGCAAGATACTTTATCCCGATTGCTCTGGTCGTCTTAGCCATAAATCAGTACCGGCGAAATTTCTTTGTGGCAACGCAAATTAATATACACTAGGAAAGTAAATGTGCGAGTGGCTTACCGGCGCCTGTTACAGAGCTGCCAACCCCTGGTGAGTCCTTGCAAACCGTCATTTGCCGAGCTGCGCAATAGGCGTGAAAGTGCGGGATACAAAGCCCAAGATAATTTTTCTTACTTTTAGGTCGAACATTGCTATGCTGTATTTAATAAGGTATGCACGATGCATACTATGCGAAACAAACTGATTGACCTCGAGTTGATTATATGAGATATTATAATTTTATTCTATAATATATAAATGGCTATGGAAATTTTTTGCAACGTTGATCCCTGATGTAAACTACTTTCAATTATGAATAAACAGTTCAATGCTAATTGTGATGTATACAATAATATTAAATATATCACATATATTGGGAATTGCAAAAATATCGCAATACGTAATAATGTCTTTAACTGGGTTATTGGTGTAGCCTCCTTAGTCATTAGTTTTAGAAGTTCATTAGTGATTTAGTGCTAATTTATGTTATATAATCGCCTCTACTATTAGTCTATATTATAGCTATCTTTTCACGCGCAGTCGTGTCAGAGTCAAAGGCACAGTTTCTGATATATAACTTGTCACATCTGGTGTTCCCCAGGGCTCTATTTTATGTCCACTTATGTTCATTAGATTTATCAACGAGTTAAGTTATTTTCTGATGATGCTTAGGCCATATCAATGTTTTACATAGTGTATATATATTGATGTAAAGTGTGTTAGACAGCAATGCTATTAGTGCACTCTAAATCAAATATTTCATTGAATTGATAGAATCTGACAGCCTATAAATAATTGTAAATAATGTTGCATGCGTACATAGATTGTCTGTACGATATTTGTATGTTTGCGTTAGTTGTAGGTAATCGACCATGCCATTCAGTTCATGGATGCGGAATCTGTGGACAGACGACTCGGTACGGATGCCGGAAAAAGACGAAAAAATGATGCTCGCAGATTCGATAATGATGGAGTTAGAATTCAGCATGAAAGAGTTCGAACGATACCAACGGCAGCGAGAACAGAACGACAAGAAACGCCGATCGAGCGTCGATTACTCGTGGCTCGTCTCTAGCTCGGAGAAGCCGTCCGTGCAGATCCCGCAGCTGGAACGCTTCGAGCTCGAGTCGCTGTGCCAGCAGATAAAGGGCACCGAGTGCTGCAAGGTCATCGTGTCGTTCCGGAGCCGCGTGGGCGCCGAGCCGCCCCTCGAAGAGTTCCCGCGAATCATGCGATCGTGTATAATCCGTGCGATCGACGAACGACCCAAGGTCGAGACGATCGGCGACTGGGTTTCTCGGCGCCGCAGCAGCTTCACGAACTTCAAGCTACGGACGAGCTCCAAGGTCGCACCGGCGACCTCCGAACGCGGCGACGACGTAGAAATGCAGAATTCCTCGGCGGCGAACGACGATTTTCCGGCGATGGGAACGACGATTTCGTACGCGCAAGAAACATCGCGCGTCATGTGACGTCTCTAACAACGTCTCTAACAACGTCTGTAACAACCTCGGGTGATCGTTTTGAGAGAATTTTTAATGAAATTAAGCCGTCAGATGCGAGAGCAACAGAGACAGATTCGTGAATGCCAGAAAATACATAGATCTCAAGTTGGAATAGAATTAGAACTCTTGTATCTAATTGCGTCTGAAGTATTTCGTTATAGTATTGTTTGGTGCCCGTTTACATGGAGTATTACATTTTTTAGTGCATACTTAACATTTACTGGTCTCTAGTCGACTTCCTGTGCAATATTTTACTCTTATTTTTATGATTTACTAGTTTATAATAATATGTGTAATAGATCACCTATTTATATGAGCTACGTACGAAGCCTTTTGTCTACTAAATTACTGAAATCATTATTGAAATGGCATATTACACGCATAACAGTGAGCAGTATTTCCCATTAGGAAGCAAGTTACATTTGTTACCCTCATTCGTCAAATTCGTCAACGTGAATAACAAATGCTGCAAACATTTCGGATTGTCAGTCGCCATTCGCCATGGATTATTCTTGCGTTCGATTAGTAGTCACGACCACCACATCAGGACAGGCTGTGAAACAATCACACTTCCTGTATACACCTGGTATTAAAATTTAATCTACTGATCTTCTCATTGACTGCGTGGTCCGTTTACTCCCTCCACCCAGCGATCAATGTAGTAATCTCATCTCAGTGACTGGGTCATCTTGAAACTGTGGCTTTTTATCTTTGGTTGTTATCCAATAGGGTAGACCTGTTATCCGACTGTATTAAGATGGTCTCTTCATCCAGACGGTCTCTTCACTCAGATGGTCTCTCCACCCAGATGGTCTCTCCACCCAGATGGTCTCTCCACCCAGATGGTCTCTTCACCCGGATGGTCTCTTCACCCAGATGGTCTCTTCACCCAGATGGTCTCTCCACCCAGATGGTCTCTTCACCCAGATGGTCTCTTCACCCGGATGGTCTCTCCACCCAGATGGTCTCTTCACCCAGGTGGTCTCTTCACCCAGGTGGTCTCTTCACCCGGATGGTCTCTCCACCCAGATGGTCTCTCCACCCAGATGGTCTCTTCACCCAGATGGTCTCTTCACCCGGATGGTCTCTTCACCCAGGTGGTCTTTCCACCCAGATGGTCTCTCCACCCAGATGGTCTCTTCACCCAGGTGGTTTCTTAACCCAGATGGTCTCTTCACCCGGATGGTCTCTTCACCCGCATGGTCTCTTCACCTGGATGGTCTCTTCACCCGGACGGTCTCAATAACACGAGGGTTTTACCACTGAGATTGTGCGAATATTTTTCTAGTTGATGTAGTGTTGTAAACTGGCAGTGTCATCACTGTGGTAACCATGGTGATACGTGTTACGTGTTTGTAACTATGGCGATGTAATGTATGTGTTGGTAACCATGCTGATGTAATATACGTGCTGGTAACTATGGTGATGTGATTTGTGTCACATAGTGACCGTGATTGTGTTGAGGTTGTTTCTGATGTCAACTTTACTGTACTTATAGCTATACTTTCAATAGTAAAACGTTTATTAGCTTTAAAGGTAGACAATCCGTCCAGCGTGTTTAGATGTAGTTTACATGTTTAGATGTAGTTTACATGTTTATGTCTATGTATTTGTAGGTTACATTTTCTGTCAGGTTAATTATTGTTTACAGGTATTATGTCCCACCTCTTTCCCACCCTTGTTGCTTGAGGAAGCTGTTTTATTTATTTTTTCCACAATTAGTAATTCTGTAATCATACACTGATGCCAGTGAACCATTATTTGGCTGTGTATCTATAAGTTGGACTAAGTTTTAATGTAGTCAACATCATGACCAGACCACGCGTAACGTATCTCATTACGGGGTCTGTTGGCTGAACTTTTGCAAGAACCACATATGGTATCCGGCCACAGTTTCTCCATGTCCGGCCTAGGCCAACTCCGCCTAGTCATCTGTCTTTAGTTATGATGGACGTGAAGATTGGCAATAGCTGGCGGGAATGTAAATGGGACTTGGGACTCGACTGACGGCGGCAAGGGGTGTGGTATTGGGGGGGGGGGTGTACAGAAATGGCGATAGCATCACACTATAGACAATCTCACTTTTCATGGCTAATGTCAAAGAGATGTCTCCCGTCTTTTCTTTCCTGTGATGCTCATTATTCCTAATTTATTATCATATTTCGCATATTTCTTTTATTCTCTTGATATATAATTTCTTCATATCATATTAAGATGCAAGACACTAACATGCATGCATCATTTCTGCGTATTATGTTACACGATGTTACCATACATAGAGTGTTTAGATATCAGTTCGCTACGCTAAATTGTATTTTCTTATTTATTTTACATCAATAAAACTAAAATTATATGCTCTGAAGTTTCTCTGTTTTGTCTGATGACTGTATCAATATAGGCATGAACAAAAATAAAAAATACAAGCCATTTTATTCAAATGTTTATAGCTGTATTAATAACCAAGGTTCATGTTTATCCATTGGGTGTTACTGTTGATTGAAATAATAGTTCATAATCGCCTCTACTATTAGTCTATATTATAGCTATCTTTTCACGCGCAGACGTGTCAGAGTTAAAGGCACAGTTTCTGATATATTACCTGTCACATCTGGTGTTCCCCAGGGCTCTATTTTAGGTCCACTCATGTTCATTATGTTTATCAACGATTTACACGAATATATCCCATGTAGCCCTTTCGCTGACGACTGCATAATAAAAATTAATATTAATAGAAATTGGAGAAACTCCCTCGCAGGCTATCCACAACACCAACTTACTGATGTCGATAGCTGCAAGATGGTATAAGTCTAATCTAAAATAAAGTCATCCAAAACATCTGTAATGCTTCTTAATAATAAATGTTCGATACTAATGACTTGCCTCGAGTAATCTTAGAAAATCATCAGGCATCTTTCACCAACTGCATGAAATATCTAGGCATCCACCTAACCCCCATCCCTCACATGGAATGATCATATCGATATCTTGGAACGTAAAGTCATGCCTGTCATTTGGAAATTCTCGAAAATTCGTCACTTACTAACCGATAACTCGGCTCGCATGTTCTACCTTTCCCTAATATGTCCTTGTCTAGAATACGATTCCCCGTTCTTTTTAACATGTCGGCCAATGATAACATTCTCGAAATTCTTCGAAATAAATGTCGCCGCATACGAACAAACTCTCGTTCAGGAACTCCAGCGTGTCAACTTCATAAAGAAACTGATATTCCATCCATCGAAAGCCGCCGCACATACTATTATCTTACAAAAACAAATAAATCACCATGTAACATCGGCCCACAGCTTGAAAGTAGTGTGATAAACAAATTCCAATGTCATCGCCGTCTCAGATCTGTAACCACATCCAATCTCGACCTATCTCACACGAACAAGAGCGTGGGCCAAGCTTGTGCTGAAAAATTGCCGATTCGCGTCCGCTTGACACCATTACCCATTGTCAATTGCATATAACCATTACCTCTATTGCTTATAAGTACCCATAGTTGTATATATACATAAGAAGAATAAATATTATTGTTTCGCTGTATTATATTTGGCTAGTTTAGTCCCTTATCCATAGGTTATGGCCATCAGACCGTGTAAATATTTACTAGCACCATGTGTCTAAACGCAAGTTACGTTAAACAATGAATAATAAAAATAAATAAAATACGACCCGTCAGTTCTAGAGATCCTATAATCAGTTCGATGTACTCAGTTATGGGCCTTGCTTGCCGACAACACTTATCCCCCTTAGAGCGTCCGTCTCAATTTGTAATCGAAAGCTCGCGGAAGGTTGAAATTTGTTGGTCAGTTTTACCATTATGGGAGTTTTAATGTCAACAAAATATTATGGCAAGTTATGTTTTTTACGACCCTGAAAGCGTAGACACGGGGAAAGACTTAAAACAACTAACGGCTTTATGTATGACCCGTATATTACAGCTGGAATGAAATGCACCGAAAATAACCTATACCTCGGATGAGACACGAACCCACGACCTCCAGATAACCGATCTGGTGCTCTGCAAACTGAGCTAGAGGGGCAAGCTTCCTCCCGTGTATTTAAGTATTCAACACCGTTTTTGAGAACTACTGATATTCAAAGTCCGTATATCATGCCCCCGATTTCAAGATATCTGCACAAGGATGTTGGACTATATGTTCACTGGCTTATTTTGCGGTGTATTCTAGATTATCATGATTTTGGTTGGGTTAGACAATGTAGTTCTTTGAATAGCTGTAGAGAAATGCACAGAAAAAATAAGAGGTATAGCTTTTTCTCTGCCTTTCTCTCCAGCTATTCAAACCACATTGGCTACCTTATTAACACCGTAAATTACAGGAATTTATTTGTAATAACATTATTCTCATGTGACTTTAAATCACATGATCAACAAATGAAATGCGTTTATAATGTGGGCACCCCCAGGTGATGTTCATCGTGGTCGCCTATCCACCATCGACCACTGTAGAGCGAGAAATAAGCTCCCTTGGCTAACGCAAAGATGCACAAAAAGCCCTTTTATAAACAACCTGATATCAATCATAACTTCAACAAGAATAACTGAATTGTACTACGATAATAGCGTTTCGCCGAATAGTCTTCTTTATTTCATAGTTCGTGTATTTAAAATAGGCCTACTTTGATCGAGTTCAGGTCGTTACGCGCAGAAAGCATACTCATTGACTCTTGCGGATGTTCGCGTTATCTAGGTTACTCCAACTCCCAATTTTTGTTGTGTCAATCAAACCGTAAGTGCGTTATTTATCAATTCTCTACGATCATAGGTCGTGGGTTTATGAGTCTCGTGCGCTGACGGTGAATCAGCGTGTATTAGTTGAACCGACCGCCAAACCAATCAGATTACGTCAGCCACGTAATGCATGGAAGAGTACGACATAAACGCAGTGACGCGTGGCGGCCATTTTTTTCGGATAACATAATGGGGTATCTCAGCTTATCTCCCCTGGCTTTTCCATATATGGTGATCCGACCGGAAGTGTGCCATTTTGTTTTA
>WURV02203459.1:0-11500 GCA_011762755.2 Epimenia babai
CGTAACTCCACGCACCTGACGACCACAATGTCACCAAAATGTATATATGTTGCGTCACAATGTGATAGAAATATTATTTTATTTTTTTATTTTTTATTTTTTTTTCTACCTGAGTTGAGGGCAACGGGCTTTGTAAATATTTTGTAGGATAAGCCTTTAAATACACCCTCATTATATTAATAATGATAATAATAATAATATAGCTCAGTGGTTAGCACGCTGCAATCCAAGGGTCAGGGGTTCGACGCCGCTCTTCCATTGACTTTATTCCTTTGAACTTATCCCAAAGCTACTTTACCACACCCGCCTCAGTCTACCTAGCTAAAAATTGGTACCAGCAAATTTCCCCATTTATTTATGGGGATGCTTGTTGGGGGAGTACAGCCGATGTAAATAGTCATGCTGGCGTTGAATTGCGACTTCTATCTTGTACTCAACCTGAGTACTGTATAAAAATTTCCTGTAAATCGCCGATGGCAGGCTTTGAGAGCCAAAACTGGCCGTATATAACTGTACAGCTTTACTTTTTTAGATTAATCGGAAAAGGCGAGGTTTGGTGCTACTTTATAATTACATGTCAGTCGCACGTACAATATTGCCTTGTTGTAGCCCTAAGATATTTTTATAATAACATTACACGACAAATCTTTGTCAATATTCAAGCACGAAAATTTTGCTCATTTCCTATTATGGAAGGTGCGAAAAATAATCCTTAGTTTTCACTGGCTTGAATTCGCAACCTCTCGCATAATGCTGATAGTTTGCTAAACTGCCCTATTTTGACAGCTGAGTTGAACGGATGACCGAAATTAGGGCATGGGATGATACTAGCCTATTTCGTGTATATAAAAAAATACCTTCAAACCTTAATCATTGCCTGTGTCATAATATATGTAGCGTTTTTGGTCCAGAAGACTAGTGCCAATCAGCCGCCAATTTGCGCCCATGACACCAGCATGATTCCTAACGCTATCGCTAACCCGGGTCGCATTAGTCCACTGCGCGCGTTTTCTTTTGTAACGTAAGCAATATACTCCTAGTATCGTATTATTAAATCTAATCAATCTGACATTATATTACATGCTTGGGTCGACGGAAATTGAGGCTCACAAATTCATTTTAAACAACAGGAAATACATTAGCAATTATAGCGTTTGATTATAAAAACTTACGCGAGGCGCGCGAATGGCTGAAAATGAAAAAACGCCAGTTTTTAATACATGCATAATTTTACAGGAGTAGGACTACTACGACCAGGATTGGTAACTCCGTTACTAGTTAGTGATTCTATAAATACAGGATTTCTTGTCAGCCATATTATTTCAGATAGCATATTTGATTTTAAGTTCTTTCTGGTTGAGATTACAACTAAGTTGCTCGCATGACTGATGGAATCCATCGCGAACCCACTTTATGGTACGCAAAATAATAGGTAAAATTCTAGTATTAACGTGTTATTTTCTATACGACCTACGGTATTGCATACACTAATATTACTTCGGGTAGTGAAAGATTGGATGTTGCGAAGGTATACACTGTTTGCGTGAAGCGTTGTGGAAGTTCATTTGATTGTTGAATATTACGGTAATGGGTGGTTGTTATAGGAAGCAACGTATTGAAGGGCAGGGAGATATTCAGTTTTCAAAAGCGTTATTACTTTCTTACAGAATTCCGTATTGTCCCCCCTTGTACAGTACATAACGAAGTATAGGCTATTAGTCCCCTTGTATCTCACACTACTGCTTTTACCATTATAAAATATCGGTGTTTCATCGCAATTGGCTAATCAGCTTACACTTACTTGTTGTATTATATGTACTTGCATATTCATTGGAAGTGACTATATATGAAAACCGATTTCTGAAATATAGGAGGAGGAGAGAAGAAATGGAGGAATGACTGAAGACGAACAACATGTTGTTCATTCTATTCTATATCGATAATAGCCAAAGAACCCGTACATCCCGTATATTACAACGTGGTCAAGTGGCTAAATGGTTTACACTTTGGTGGCTATGACAATTTCATGAGTCGATGTCTCGTTTCAAATGATAGAGCGAGTAACTGCCATTTGAAAAGGGGTTTTGCAGATAACGCTGACTTCATGTCAGGAACAATCATATTAGGCTATTTCCCATCTTATAGATTCTTCCACAAGTGTTCTTTTCATGTGATCGATCCTTACAAATCACATATATTTAGTCTACATCGAGTTTTTAAAGATCTAGTTAAATATTTGAAGACATTGAAATCTTTCATGTTATTCGAGCCACCATGTCACTTAGTCATTTGTAATAAAACTTTTACCAAGCCCGTTGCCATGATGAATTATTACGTCATGGTGAATACGACATAATATATTCATACGAAACCTGTGAGTATTTCCGTAATATTCTTGAAATCGATTTATATTAATAAAATTATATTAACATGTTTTTAAGATAGAGGCGGTTTTTACAGTACGGTTTTACTTGGCTGAAGTGTTTTAATGGAGATACTTCCTTATACCTTCACGACGAGATCGATGCGAGGATAGGATATTAAATAGAATCGCTGTGGCGGCGATGCAAGGCAACGGAAGACTCAATAGTTAAGCAGGCTTACATGGCAACACTAATCCTATGAGATTGATTGCGAAACGTAGGTTATCAGACTTCAATAACGATTCCTACGATTCGTCTTCGAATGAGAGATGAGATGATTCCTTGACTATATCGCTCTTGATGTGCAATGTCGTTGATTTAATCATTAGCTATTATGTGACATACGGAACGCTTTCATTACATGATGGTCAAATTATATGTCCCATTTCCAAAATTGTGCATAAACTCCCAAACAACTGCCGAATGACTGGATGGTGAGGGTACCAATTTCTGTGAACGACTGAACCATATGTAACAGTTGTCGGCATACACTGGATAGTGATGGGTTTCTTAGCGCCGGTTACAGAATTTCTTAGCCTAATAACCTGTTGTAAAACACCATTCGGCGAGAGACCTAACCGGCTACGTAATATCAATGACGTTTATTTTACTAAGAGAGAGTGGACATCGAGACGTCCATTCTATATCTTTATTTTATTTTCATTTTATTACATATTATTCATAGTTGCTGTTAAATAATAGGCTATCCTAGAGTATAACACTATATACAGAGCCTGTTGGAAACTAGTAAGACTATCGGCCTAACATCACAAGACACAGGTAGATAATGACTGAGATATCTACAGAACTATACATGTATGTACACAAAATATGCATGGAGTAATAATGACAGGATTTTCATTAGCAGACGGAACTCATGTGCAAAGATAGTATTTGAACTGAAATAAAAGAAATTAGAAAATAAAGAATTTAGCATAATGAATGGAAAGAAAGTAAGAATTGATTCATTTCATAGAAACAGTCTGCCGAATCAATAATGGGATCACAAATGACTAACACATAAAGTATACACTATAGCAAACAGAAACGGTATATAGATACGTAAAGTCAGTGTATTATGTATTGTATTGCTCACCTGTAATGGTCGTCGTCTTGGTAGCTCGCGTGTGATATGATCCAAGACGTGTCACTAGTTATATGCCCAGAAACCGGGCGTCGCAAACTTGTATGTTACAGAACTACGAATGCTACACAGGCCTATCTACTAATAACTAGATAAGTCACACACGCGTTGCCCGCTAGTTTCGTACTGCCCCTCACCATGCCCCGCGCGCCTATTCCACATAGTCACGTGACTGTATACCACATTCCTCCCTCCCAGTATATACGTAGGAAACGCACCTTCACATATCAATACTCGAGAATTGTTACCCAGTTATCCACATTATATACATTATTTACACTATATAAAGGTTACCATGCTCATTACATGGTTAGCTTCACCGGTACCTTAACGGCCCGGCCGCTTCGGGTTCGCGTTGCACTTGCACGATCGGGTGTGCAAGACGTTGGTCCCGAAGGTACACATTCTTTTTCTTCGCCACCTGGCGTCGGAAATGTGGGAAACTACGTTCACCGCCGAGGATTTCCAGACCTGGTGCAAGGAGCGAGGAATCACGCATCACTCCGCTACGAGTGGTTCTGCAGAGCGGACGGTACAGACGGTCAAACAAGCAGTCAAGAGGTCGCAGCTACCACCTCGCCAAGCTGACAGAATTCTTGATGCAGTATCATCCCACGCCGAAAAACAGCGGAATCTCACCAAATGAACTCCTTACCAATCGCCAGATCAGAACGGAGATCGATGTCGTGGTACCATTAACTTCAAAAAACGAATTGGTCGGTTATGGTGGACGCGCACTCCAAGTTTCTATTCATACATTCGACGCAGTCAACATCGACAAAGAGTACGACAGAACTGCTCGAACAAGACTTCTCCATCTTCGGGTATCCTCACGCGATTGTCACCTCCGAGGATTTTCAGACCTGATGCGAGGAGCGAGAAATCATGCTTCTCACGGGTGCACCGTATGACCGCGCTACGAACGGCGCTGCCGAGCGGATGGTTCAGACGTTCAAACAAGCAGTCAAGAGGTCGCAGCTACCACTTCGCCAAGCTGACAGAAACTGACTTAATGCAGTATCGTCGCATGCCGAACAACAACGAATTCTCTCCAAGTGAACTCCTACCAACCGCCAGATCAGAATGAAGATCGACATCCTGGTACCAACGAAAATTGGACATGCGCAGAGAGATCACTCATAGCTGTCCAACCGTATACAAAAGGCAGACGGACGAAAACCCAACTACGAGTTGGTGACACAGTATACACTCATCCGTATGGACCAGCAGACACTCGCCACAAGTCAAGTCGTAAGTGGAATCCTGCAACAATTATAAAGGCGTTAGGTCACCGCCACGTACTAGTCAAAGACTTTCAAACGGGTACGACCCAGAAACGCCACGTGCAGCAACCTCAAAGAAGGTACTACTCCCACTACAATGACGTGGAACTTGGTGAACCACCCAGTGCCAAAGTGCCGGCCAAAGACGTTGATCGGAGAAACGGCCAATCAAGACCTGCTCCTAAGAAGTCACCGCCAGTCAAACTCTCCAGCCAAGTACAAACAGAAGAGCATCCAGCAGGAACAAGATCCGCTACGTCATTCTACGGTCCAGGACACGAACGGAGTTCGACAAGAATACGAAAACCAGTCGAGAGACTTGATTTATAATGTACTTGTTCTATTTAGAGCGACTTCCGTTTTGAAGGGGGAGAAACTGTACTTGTGAGGCATGGAAGCCAATCATGCTTTTTTGACTTGCATCTGTTGTAGGCTGTTGGAGAGCAGAGCGAGGTCATCGGCAAAGTCTCGGTCATCCAATTGAGTCCATAGGGTCTTAAACTTCTATGGAAAGTGGCTCATTTCAAGGTAAGGCTAATCAATTTGTTGTGTTGACTAGCATTGTAGAGGGTGAAGATGGCCTAGACAACGATTACATGCCGATAACTCAATTTACTCAATTTACTTTGTCCAGTTGCGTTCCTCATCAGTGTCATTGGCTTGCGAATTCCAGGCCCTTCAAGAATGTCCAAATTACAAGAGAAATCAGTTAATTCCGGTAACTATTTGGCATTAACTGTGACAAACTCGACAGAATGAAAGAACTTTATTATAGCGCTTCATAGGCTATGTCAATCTCGGATGTAATCTTTTCTCTGACAGTTGATTTAAAAGAACACATGAACAGTAGATTTTATTTACAAGTTCTTGAGTGTAGTACATGGTGGTATTTGAAAAGAATTTTATCTCGCCTACTTGACCTCTTGTCTAAATACAAGACACGAAAAACATGGGAAACTACCGTGTGATCCGTACTACTACATACGGTCGCATATCATTTTTGTTTGCAATAAGAATGCTGGAAATTTTCCACATAGTGTATAGTGGAGAACTGCCCAACTAGACTTTTCCGCGAGTCGGATTGAGACCTTGAAAAATCTTCAGGAGCCGGACCTATGTGAACTGTAACAGACTTGATAAAACTGAAAAAAATACACACACAAAATATCCCATCTGAGGTATAGGTTTTTGTCTGTGCATTTTTTCTCCATATATTCAGAGAACCACAATGGCTACTCCAATTAACGTGACTAAAAACGCGACTTAAACAACTCGTTTCTTATCATTACACTCGTGACTCCACTTGTTACAACGCTCATCGTGGAGCCTAAACGACACAGATTCCATGCGCGTTAAGATAGATGCGTATTATATATATATCGGCTATCCTCGAAATGCCTACATTGACTTGAGACAACAGACGATACAACCGCGTGTTCACAACTGTACTAACACAACGTCCACAGATCTCGTCACCCCACCTCTTAACGTCACAACGAGAGCGATTGTGTCACGTGAGAGTCAGACACAGTCAGGTATTTTGCACATCGCCAGCCCTCCAAACATTAGCGCCTATCCTGTGTAAGGAAGCGCGTGTGATTTTTCACTTACCTGTTGCACGGTGAGGAATTACGTAATGCAAGTATTCACTCCGATGTGTACGCTAAATAATACACTCAATATATACAAATAATACATTCAATGCATAAAAATAAAACATTTTTCGCATGGTATAGTGCATTTCGGCAGTTGCTAAGTCTATATTATATAGGATAATAGTGGTTTTAGTGTAAACAATCTTTCGTCTTGTTTGGTGAGTCGTAGCTTCGTAGGCAAATCAGTAAAGTTATGATGATTCTTGTCGATACTTTTTTTCAGACTTTCGCACTGTCGTGACACGATGTATTCTTACAAGAGATCAGCTTACACGCAAGCACGCCTCGTATCACATAGTTTGGCTAGCCACGAACGAAATTTAAGAGTGCTTAATTATTTTTGTAGATTTTGGATACCGGTTAAAAATTATTATGTTTAGCAATGAGTGGGATGTTATTCATTAAGAAAGTTTCATCATGTCTACATTATCTACAGTTTGTATAGCAGTAATGAATAAGTTGGGCTGGACGTTGTACATGCATTGTAACGTAAGGTACATTTATGCATATTTCAAGTTCTTTATTGTATAATTGTTTGTCTAAGTTCTCATGCATACCTTCAATTGATCAATTACCCATCTTTTAATTTTCTATATAAATTAATTGATTCTTTTATATTCCGCTTTTACTGTTGCTAGTCGTCTGTTAGTCTTACACTTCACCAAGATCTAGCCACATGATTAGCCAGTAACTTTTAACCTTTTTATGACTTTCTCAATCGTTATTCTTTCTCCACAGTATATGACGGCGTATATAACTGGTAATAGCGTCACAGCTCGCTAATCTTACATTAAGGCCTTTATGGTGTCTATAATAATATAGGAGAACGCGTCACAGCTGGCTAGTCATACACTAAGGCCCTTCGATATCGATAATAATACTTAACTAGCCGAGCTCGAGACCGAACCTCTGACTATCCATCCCGTCAGAGTCCTGTCGCACTTGACATTGCCAAGTTGAAGCTGCACTACTGCATTCAAGGTGGCGAGGTAGCTCGAGACTTTCATGAACGTATCACCGAGCGTTAATGATCGATAAAATATGCAGACCGTATTTTCTCTTCATATATTCTTCATATGTCGTTTTATATCTTTCTACCTTCAATTAGACTGTACAGTGCATATGCTAGGTTGTGCTCTTATTTAATGTTTTTTGTTTAACCAACAAAACTGATCATTAATCATAATATTAATGTGAATATTAATAATTTAAATTACAATTTACGTAGTTGTAGGCTTAAAGATCAGCTTTGAATCTCTTTTCATAAACGTTGTGAAGCTAAAATCCTATAAATTCCAACAGGAATTGTCTTTATCGTCGTACTGATTAGATGCGTGCGGTTTACATTAACGTATATATTTTGTTAAGATTATGTGTATTATTTGGAATAAGTTTTTATAAATATAGTGGAAATGATACAAACCATATGGATTTCCTTTTATACCTCACTGAGATGGTCTTGTTATGAGTTCAGAATTATTCCGCGATCCCATTAAAAATATATCAAGGAAAATATAATAATCCATAATTATCCATAACTTCAGCTAGGCTAAATAGAAGACGCGATATAGACAAAGTACAGTATAGACAAAGCCGTGGCCATAACGACGATGGCAACTTAGGACGATATTATGCACAGCGCCATTAAAAGGCGCTTGTAAGCATAACTTCACATGGTCATTTTCAATACAAAATCAACGGATACGCGGCTATAGGCCTAGTAACAATTTAATTGCAGATGGTGAACAGACAAGCTTAAAGGGTGATCATGGCTCGACCTGCGATCACCCGGCAACGAGATGGTGGCTGGGCATGGTTTGTTCTAATTGCCGCCTTTTTCAACCTATTTACAGCAGCGCTTCCGTTCTGTATTGGCGTCTACGTGAATGAGTTGGTTATAGAGCAAAACATTAGTCGAGCAACAGGTGGACTGTTCGGCGCTCTGCAGATTGCCACCGTCTACCTAGGAGGTACCGTGCCAGTCTTGTGGTGGTGGCGGCATTTCATGTCTATTTCGTTTATTAACATTAAATTTAATATGTTTATAGTAGCGATTGGCGATGTATTAGTCATTTACAATACACACTGGCAGATGTCAAGAGTAATACGAAAGGTAACTCTGATATATACCTACCTATGTTAGAATTATTAATTATACAACTTCACAAAGATAAGCTTCCATGCCTATAAGTGCACAATGAAAGTCGTTCTTTAACAAAATTTGCATTAAGTTAGATTTTGATCAGGTTTCAGAGAGCAACGGAAATGTCACATAGGTTACACAAGCTACGATTGTCTGCATCAACAAACACCTTTGATTGTCTCTTCGTATTAGACTACAGGAACTTCATCATCGTTATGACCAGGATATTGAGAACCGCGTTGTCAAATAACGCTGTTGGCAAATGAGGTCCTGGAAATGTTATCGTTAGTCTGTAGGTTACATACGGTAGGCAAGGTCGAATATTTCATGAAAGTCCTGCAAATTCAGTAACTGGTTGCATCGATTTAGTCTCAGGATGGTATTTCAGGACCTGCTACGATACTATCTGAGAGATACACCCATCGGGTTGTGATATTCATGGCTGGATTGGTCGCGTCAGTCGCTATCGTTGCTTCAATCCACATCAATAACGTGTACATACTCTTCGTCACTTTTTGCATATTACCGGGTAATTTATATAAATATAATTACATCCACATTCACACATACGCTCGCACACACGCGCGGACTCACTCATATACACTAGCAGACTCGTACAATCACATACACTCAGACACTCAATCATGCACGCACACACTTAAGCACCAAGCACACACGCACGCACGCACACACACACACACACACACACACACACACACACACACACGTTATATGTGTGGTGCGTCTGTGTTTGTAGAAGTAGACCGATTGAAATCTGACATATTTACTTGGAATTTAAATGCCTCATGGGTGCTGGCATATATTTTCTTACAGGTCTGTGTATCGGCATCGCTTCTCTTCAATCAATAATAATGATGAACCGATACTTTAACAAATATGCCGGCCTTGCCAATGGTGTGGCTTTTTCTGGATGCGGGTTGGGAACCATCGTTGTCCCGTTTATTTACGATGACATCATCATGCTTTACGGCTGGAGACAATCCCTCTACATCGTAGCCGGGTGCACGCTGCACGTCTGTGTGTTTGCCATGGTGATGCGACCTCTAAGGCTGCGTGCAATAGATGAAACGAATTCAAAATCGCAGGAGAAGCTACAAAAAAAGACAAGGAATGAGCTCTACACGAACCCACGATTCTATCTTTTTCTAGTGGCTAACACCCTTTGGTCATCGTCGATGTCAGTAGTTTTTGTTCTCGGTGCCAATCTCTTTCATGAGAGTGGTATGACTAACAGTCAGAGCAGTTTGCTGCTCGCCTTTATTGGCATTGGAAACCTCGGCGTACGTATTGCGATCGGCGTGTTGCTACATGTACGGAGGTGGAACCTTATCGCCGTTCACGTGACGATCACGGTGGCCATGGCGTTTTCTATAGCCATGTTTACCATGCACGACTCCTTCGTGTGTTTTGCATTTGCTTGCATCTTTTTCGGAATTTCCTACGGAGCTACGACTGTTACACAAGCCATGGTGCCGCGAGCAATAACCAGTATCCAGAACTACGGCATAGCATACAGTTCGGCCATTGGTTTTTGTGTCGTTGGGATTTCTGGTGGACCGCCGCTATTCGGTGAGTTACTGCAGTTATAATTATCATAGTGCATAGTGTGTACTCTTGAACAGATGAAATTGGTTTTGTTATCATATAGTGACCATGGTATTTCATTAATGAATGAAATATTGACCACACACGGCAATTACTCTGGACTGCAATTTATCATTTAAAGTCCAATTCTTGCTCAAGACCCTGAAATGCAGCGGTTCTTTGAATACTGGAGGGTAACCCTTGGAGTTTTGAAATATTCTCCGCTACCATCTCCATTGATGTATATGGTTACCCAGTGTTATCCCGGCATGCTAGATGGTTGAGTCTTAGACAGGACGCATTGACGCTCCGCACAGGTTTCGGGAGTGTGTTGGTTGAAAAGACTTCCTGTAAGATCGGTCCAGCGTATTCATTATCGCCGAGTATTGCTGATATTTGAACATTATCCATCCTAGAAAGCGACATCCGTTATTATGTTTCGTGTTTTGGCTACCTGTACGATATTCGAACGCTCAATGATACATAAGGCGTTTATGGTAATAAGCAGAGCTTCTTTAAAATGTACTTCGAAGGACAGATTCTCGTTTTTAACGAGAGTGAAATCTGGAGTAAAGACGAAGCAAAATAATTTAAAGCTATAAGTTATGACATTGCTGCTGTCTATAAAATCGCGTGAATTTGGTAGTACTCATAAAACTTCGGGCGTTGGTTTCTACACGATGGATGGGATATTTAACTGTACCAATTTCAAACGCACCTGCCTCCACGGGTGGGTCCAGTTTGACTTTACGAATGTATAAGCTGGTTTCTGTAATCGTAATTTTTATGTTATCGGCGTTGGGTGCCATGATTCTGAATGAGTCGAACCAATCGTATTTTAACTTCAAAGTTATTTAGTAAATTATTATTATTATTATTTCTAATTATTTAAAGAGGGTGAATGAAAGACTGTAGTAATAACATATGTACAAAGTCCGATGCCCTCTAAATATATACAAAATACGTGCTACTTGGTTTAATTAATAATTATAACACAACGTATGTGCATATGGATCGGAAATGTGAGTGCAGGGAAATGTTGGGCATCAGGAGAATATTGAGAGGTGGGGAGATGAAATGGGACTAGTGCAGGGATGTGGGAAAAGGGGCAAGGGAAAAAAGGGGAAACGTGCTGAGGTCGGACGAGGGTGAAGTGTGGTTTAAGGGTGGACGTTAGTTGGTATTAGTTCAGGTCAATAGGAGATGGCGTTTTAGAAGGAGTTTAAATGAGCTAAAATTAGATGCAT
>WURV02203470.1:0-11500 GCA_011762755.2 Epimenia babai
CGACTACCCGACGTTAGACAAAGACTTTGAGCGTTTGGACAATTTTTGTAGATTTGCTCTGTTTCATTTTCGGTTTATTTGGTTTATTCATGTGATCATCCTCCCGTATTACCTACTGTACTACTGTTCTTCTCCTTCTTGATTTAAACTCATCCGCTCAAGAATCAATTCTGAATCGAAGGCTTGAGGGGGTAGAGGGATCTGTCAGGCATTGTAATAGTGTGCGGTAGAGACGAGTCTACTCCAGAAATCGGGGATGACTGACTCGCTGAATGACGTCAACGCAAAAATTCGACTGGCGGGTGGTCTTGAAAGGGTGATATTTCGGCTACGAGTTTAGCTCTTCAACCTCTCGACAACAGCCTTTCAGGGCAATAATAAGATTATATGTACTTCAAAATAATTTTTCACGTGGTTTTTTTTCAGTGGTGCGATGAGACGGAGTGCGTTCCGATGTAATAACAAGGTGAAGAACTGAAGACAATCGAAAACTGTAGCAATAAAACTAGTTACAAAAGTAACTAATTAAATGTAGCCGAGTTATTGGTTTCGTGGTCCATCTTATCTTAGTATCTAGTGGTCCATCTCGTAGTATCTTCGACGCGGAAAATCCATGTGGCTGCCTTACCCTAGATTCTCACCAATTTCCATAAAGTCCACCGCTCATCAGACTTTATTGGCTGGGATGCGTGAGGGAAATCCCTCGTTATTTTTTGTGCGGTCGTGGTTTCGGGTTGCTGGTGTGTTCGGAAGCACCGAACCATTCATTTCCCATGGAACCAGAGACGATTTCAGAGATTATATTCAGGAACCACTACAGTCCTTAGGACCACCAGGGGCAATTATTTTGATGGACCGAAATACATTGACCATTCCATACTGACTCAAAACAGAGCAATTCAGAAACATGAAATTAACTTCAAATATTGAAAAAAAAAACATTATACTATCACCAACCTACACGTTATTCACTTCCTATGGTTATTACTAAGGTTAGACTGTATACAGCCAACACTGACGCACGAGCGAACCTAAGGTTCGACCTATATATACGTACATACAACTCAATATAGCTTCCACAACTCTCTGTGATTTTTAAATTACGATAGTGATGATTCTGGTCGTGCACAAATGTTTTCACTCTATGTCGAATGTGTGCAGATTTCCTTCATCTAGTTCAATTATACATTTTAGTATTATCTGTAGTTACTGTGCCGGTCAGGGGAGAAGGAACTACAGGCTAGATCATCAAACTTTTGTCAGAAACTATCCTGGTCTTAGTCACTTTTTCGAGACTAAAACTCGCTCTCGTTTCTGGGTAGCGCTTGCTGCGTGTTTATTCAAGATCTATCTCTCTTTGACGTGTCTATCTCCTCATCTCACTGTACATATTCGTCCCTAAACATATTTTGCAAAGAATTTCTAGTGCGTAGGTAGATATGTAAGTTGGGTAGGTCAGTAAGCCTGCGCATGGATAGACGAACAGGCAAACAATACCCCTGTAATATGCTGGATCTACTCCATTACTTACGACATAATTGGCGCTATACAGAAATAGTCCACGTATGGTATTGTCAATACCACGAACATATTCGCGTAATTAAATTATATTACATATGTACTGAACTTTGATATAGTCGTGAAAAGCCACTGAGTCTGGGCTGACCAGTAGATTTCCGTCTAGTCACGCCACCGTTTTACAACGCCAGAAGCGAACTTTCACATACGCTGCATCTATAACACTTGGATATTGCTCACAATAAGATGGGACAACGAAGAGGTTAGAACAAGAGACAAGACAAAAACCATTCAAAACAAAGCTACGTCCGACGGAAGAATCACTTACATACCAAGACTGCAAGGACTACCTAGAACGCAGTTCTGATCATGGTTTCGATAGTAATTACAGTACTGATGCCGTTACTCTTGTGTGTTGTAAACTTGCATACCATGGCAAATACACGGCACCGCAATACACCTGGCTCTTCTTTTGTTTATGGAAAAAATGCTTTGTGTTTTTAAACTGTAAAATATTCGATGTTGGGGATTATTTTGGCATAAAATCGATAGTAAATCATCACTAAGTAAATCCGTAACTGAGATGAGAATCGGCCAAATGGCATTTAGCAGACCTTTATCCACGTAGGCCACCTGCAAGATTACAATAAGGATAAAGAAAACAGAACCGGGAAAATTTATTATTATTGATGGGTTATATACCATACATGTGTATTTGTATTAACAAGTAACACCGAACGATTCAAAAGCGCGATTGACGGACGCCATGTTTTACGTTGATTTCTTCGTTGCTTTGACCGCTATTGCATCAGCCGCCATCTTTGCTCCTCCGGATACGAGGACTAGCGGTTAGTTTACCGTATTTTGTCGTGTATAAAATAACAAACAAAACCTACTCGCACAAACACATATGCTATCACATACACGCGCGTACACATCTATATGCATGAATATGCATACGCCAACGCGCCACATACACACACACATATGTAGACCATACGCTAAAACGTGGCACTAGTGAATCGCTTTTATAAATTCAATATTATAAATAATAATAATAATATTATTATTATTATATGGAATCAGTATACTGAGTAAGTTGGCGACACATACACGTATATAGTATGCCGCCACAGACAGCATTGAGTTTATTGTTTTAAATTCACTATGAAAAACGTGAACTGAGCCTTATTTCCCAATAATACAAAATTACAGTCCCTTGTCTCTTGAAGTCACTACGATCAACATGGCGGAATATTATCAGTTTGATGCAATCGTGCCTAATGTGCTTTCCGTGACGCCGCCGTGTAACTCGTTCTCATTCGTTCTTTGATATCAACCATCCACATCCGTTTCGGTCGTCCTCTTTTTCTATTTTCGTCTGCTATTCATATCAGCAAGTTATTGTAATGACAAATGACTAGAATACTTCATCTTTCTTGTCATTGTAAATGCGTTTTTTTTCTATCATTCTGGTATGGTCGTGCTTTCCTCCGTCGTCGTCGTCGCACAGGAACGTCATCTGACACTCGACCAGACAACGTATGTACGACTGGATATCAAAGTCATGTGGGACCGCAGAAACAGCGAGCCGGCAACACGAGCGAACACGAATTCAGTCCGTGGTTCTATTTAACCACCAAGCAATTAATTCAACTTTCACATTGTGTAACCTTATTTAACTGCTGCGTTACATCTGTACCAAAACCCTGTAGTGCATTTATATGTATGTGCGTGTATGCGTGTTCTTGGACAATTGCTATAGGTGATAATATTTATCTTGGTAAAATATTACATAAATGTATGCGTTTTTATTTCATTGATGAATAATACAAATCAGGTGTTAATACTATAACTGAGGTGCAAATGGCTTAGCTTCTACATTTGAAATCGTAGGAGACGCCCAGATGTATGAAAAGGCGAATGGCCATAGCGGACGTTGATGGCTGATGATGTGCTTCCCATTCTGATAACGAGCACGAAAATTACATCACTGCCAGTGATGCTACATCTATGAAATAAATCGTTGGCATCCACCTTTGCTGGAATATTTTTCTGAATACTATTTATATGGTCTGAAAGATTCCCGTTTTTTGAAAACGAGATGGATTAGATCGTCGAGACTTTAAATTTTAAACAAAGGCAGCAATAGCAAACATGTTTTTTCTTGCGCGGGGACCATTGGCGCGACCGCATTTGCGTTTTCTTGTCGATTTTGAAACTTGTTTTTTATAATAACCCAGATGGCGGGTCTCACACACTTAACTTAACATTTCAACGTTCAACCACATTGATGTGGCGTGGAATGCGGTAGCGTAAGGGCGGCATGTGAATGCCCTTTGCGTCATTCTGCAATACCAAAATAAGAACCTGCTTAAAGAACTTTCTTTTACCGAAGTCAAGAAAAGACGCGATAACATCATCACGAACCCATTATAATATAATGCCTCTCTATATATATTAAATGCACGTATGACATGTGTGTATATATAGATTTAAATACGTACGTATATGCATATATGTGTCTGCTCATATACATACATGTGTGTACATGTTCATATGTGTGAATGTTAAAATAATATATTTTATAAAAGAAGAAACGACATTAGTGAAAGAAAAATAATTTAATTGAATTGTGAATGGCCATATGTCAACTCCACACGCGAGGTTGAGGTTCGCTAATAAGCGTCATATTTGATG
Source organism: Epimenia babai (assembly GCA_011762755.2). Taxonomy (NCBI): domain Eukaryota; kingdom Metazoa; phylum Mollusca; class Solenogastres; order Cavibelonia; family Epimeniidae; genus Epimenia; species Epimenia babai. The sequence continues at coordinate 4,219 of WURV02203470.1, forward strand.
TAACTTTATCTAGATGGACAGCTGAGTGAGGGCAGGCGTCGCGGAAAATGGAGATCAAAACGACACCTGGGTTTGTTTGAAGGGCGCAAGATGTTTGTCGTAACCAAAGTCGTGTACGACTCTCGCGTGCGGGAATTGTAAGTTAATCAAACACAACAAAAGAGCATCGTGCAAGTTGCTATATGTTTCAGTGTGTTGTAAATTGCTCGATACTTCTCTGCGAATCGATGGTTGCTGACTTTCGTTTTATGTCTCCCATAGTCAAACCGCATATACTAATAGTATACTAAGTTAGCGCATCACGGATTGTGTTCGTGTGTTCGGACTATTTATGGTCCTAATTTTACTCACGCTAATTGGATGGCAGTCCTTAATTGGTACAGTGTAATATTTGCCATAACCAAATTAATACGATGACCGGATTAGCATCAGTTAGAAAGGCGAGTAAAGTCACTGTATGGCAGGAATCACCAGTCAGGGCACATTCCGCTATCGTCTGTTCACTCCACTTGTTTCAAACGCCCGGAGTTTAAGTCATTTTTTACTCGAAAACCCCGCAGGTGTAATACTGGGGAGATTGCGGGAATCGATACAAGGTTTTCTGCATTCAAGTCTAACGACCGAACCACTACGCCAACTCTCAAAAATATTTGAAGAATATTAAAGTATTGTGTTAAACATACTCGGCAGGTAATCTCGTGCGCGATACATAAAGCGTTATAAAGATAGAGGTGTTGCCAGTAGATTATTCATCGAAAAGGTGCCCATTAATGTAGCGAAAAATGTCAGGAAATACTTAGCAGTTCTATAAGAAGGCATACGCACAAATGCAAGAAACACTGTCAATGCACATCGAGCATGTAGTTAGGTGCCTATATGTTTTTTCAGAGTAGCAATAGCACACGGAGCTCGAAATGTCGACAAGTTTCTCAAGCAATACTATGAGATGCTGGTGTCATTCGTAAGTACATATATTTGATTATTTTTTTCTACTATTGGCCATAAAGCGCTTCTTAACTATATGTCGATTTTTTTTCACTTGGGCCAGAGTACATATAAATAATTTTTGTCGGCGTGTGTATTCTCGTCTCTTGGTCTGCTTTCCAGTCTACCCGTCTTCGGTAGTCTGTTTGCAACTCGACGCAATATGTCTCGAATGAATCAAAATATATTGGCAAGTTTAAAATGATTATGATTATATAAATAATACATTCACTCTCTACATGGCGTCAATTTAATTCTGTCATACATGGCACACAATTAATAAAAATTAAAAATTTTAACTCCCTACAGAAACACGTGTATGAAAACAACTGTAAACCAGAGTCACTTAGATTTCTCCAGTATACTGACAACACGTCATTATTTTCTTTTTTGCTTACCAACCAAAGTGTCAAATATCACGTCCCGGAAACGCAGTTTTTATGCAAGAAGTCACGAGTTCAAAATATCCCAACGTTATACGAAGACTATATTGTAAGTGCGATGAAAATTTACCGGCAGTATTAAAGTAGTATTGAAACTTTGCGTTTTCTTATTCCTATTCAATAAAGGTTACATCCGAAACGTTCTCTAGATATTTCTGACACCTATTTCTGGGCAAGCTGCAAATGAGCTCCGATTTCGCTTACCAGCTTCGATAACATTTCGAATGAAGTTCAATTACTATCAGTACTTGTACAACAGTATCTGCCAACCAAATCCTTTTTTAACCGAGAAAATTTCTCTCCTTGCTTTGGGCGGTACAAACGACTAGCCTTAGTGCTGATATACCTATCTACTGAGACTCTATCGAACGTACCGGATGCCAGATATTGTGCATATCAGTCTTGGAATCAAGCAAAGCAAATTCTACAAACGTTGCAAATGCAACGTATAGTGAACATTATTCATGAAAAATACTTGAAATGTTAAGTCGGGAAACACGATGTTTGATCGGTGGCGTTATCTGAGCAGAAAAGGCCCGCCGACATGGAATCGGTGGCACTTACGAAGGCTGATGACTCTTTTCGGGCATACATAATTCCACAATAAAAAATCATCGTATCGCAGATCTAGCAAAATGTGCATCGTACAGGGAATGTTTTTTTTTGCGATCCCGAACTAGTAATGCCTATGAACGAAGGTCTAATTTTGCTCGAAATTCACGAACAGTAAAAGACCAGACTAACCTATTCTCTGACATCTTCTTAATCACTGTATTCATAGCTGGATTTGTAAAGGGCTTGCGACAATTGAGACAAGGTAACTCTAGTCTATTGCTCAATTAAACAAGCTAGAAGTTTTCCTCGCCTACGACTGACCGATGACTTTCATACGTACATGACCTTTTTATATTAATCGGGCATAAAGAGTGGGAACCTAATTGATCTGCAATACTTTCTTAGAAAGCATCAATTTTCAACAAATGCTCCCTGTGCGACTAAAATATACTTTCACAAAGCTACACAGGTATTGTAGCTCACTATTAGACACGTTTTGTTCGTTTAGCGTACTCAGGATTGACGACGTACGGTACGGATGGACGGATAATAGAGTTAAGAGCAAATAACAGAAGAAATTAATGTGTTCTTTTTGTCAGACCGATAGAAGATTTCAGTCGTTGCGAGATCAAGGAATCGACATCTACTTCCGAGGACTAAAAGAGATGGAATATATTAACCTAGAGGTACAACATGCGTAAAGATACACGCGTCCCGTATATTTTGAGTACGCAGCAGTATAGAAAACTCCAGATACCTTCTGTATATCTATATAAGCAAGGTATCCCGAGTATAATTTATCGTATCCAAGCTACCTCGGGTTTTACTCTTTAATTCTGGTCATTCAGTGTTCTATGTATTTTGTATTGATCATTCTCTATTATGACAATGTAGTAGATTATTCACCTACCATTCAGTAGAGATTATTCATCTACTATGTTTTAGGCATCGAGTCTACAGTATTTAAGATACCTCGAGTGTAATTTATCGTATCCGGACCAGTCCGGGGCATAATTTATTATTATATAGAAAGTATATCGGATCCGATTTGTTGTATTCCGACCATCCCGAGTATATGATTTCCGCACGATTCTGAGTGTTTGATTTATTCTATCCATCTATGAGGTAATATTTATTGTCTGCGCGCCATCTCTGGTGTGATTTATTGCATCTATCTTGAGTGAATGCTTGGTAAATCCAGATAATATCAGAAGGAATTTATTGTATCGATACCATAACGAGTATCATTCACTGTATCTAAGTTATGTCGCGTATGGTTCATTGTATCCAAGCTATTTCTTGTGTCGATCTATTTATTAGAATGCATAAAATGCTTCTACATCACATTAACTGGCTATTTTCGGTTAAATATCTCGAGGGGAGCTATCTATAAGACTCACAGTCGTTCAACACCATCTGATTGCAACATCTTCCTTATTTGGTCTACTGGTGTATCAATTAATGGCATCTACTTGACATTTCAAATGCGTTGTATAATATGTCGAATGGATGAATTGATAACGTGGTTGAATTCAGGCTATCCCAGGGATGAACACAATCCCTCATTATCAATCTGCCGAGAACATGCGTTGGACGACGTGCTCGGAACTTACGCTACATTTTTTCCAACAGTCCATTCGAGACTGGACAAAGTTCGATCACATTATCCTGCTAACCGGGTCAGTACTAGAATGTGGTTGAACCATCAAGGCAATGTGACACCTTTTTTGATTACGAGACAATAGACTGGAATGGCCCTTGGAATAATAATGTAAAAAAAACGTTTGTTGATCCTCGTTATCGATTGGGCGGTTCCGGTCTGGTTGATTATCGCGAATGCGAAACATAACCCAAAACCGGATACCAGCTGTTTCGGTTATGGTTTTAAAATACATTGGACTGATGGCGAATTCAACGTCAGTTCTGAAACAGTCGTTGCTATGAGAGGCAACAGTTTCGTCAAGTTTATCATACGAAAGATATGCCATGCAATTCAAACCTAATCCACCCACAAGTCACCGTCGCGTTCTGTTTGACATCGTTATCAGTGGTAGCTTCGTGTACTTTCATTTCCGCTGACAAATGGTTCTAACCTAAATTTAACAGCACACCTAAGAATGATTCACCACGAAACCTAATGACATGTTTGCGGCGTTGAAATTTTTACAACACAACCGACGCAGTCCGTGAATAAATAATTACTCATACACTCACAACAACTTCGTTTATTCAATCCGGACATTAAAACAGCCGAGCCATTGCCTCATAAGTAGGAAAAATAGCAAATACGCCACACGATGCGCGATCCGCCGGTTACTGTATAAGAGCAATACAGACACGAAGATCAGCACCATTCATCAATAGCACAAGTAAGCAACGACGAATTTTACTTCCACATGTAGGGAATTACTAACATTGCCCTTCGTTCCTCCACTACTAACGAAATGCACATTCCAAGAATGAACAAGAAGGTCGGGCAACGATCGCTACATTACTCGGGCCCTCTGACCTTCAACAGTGTACCAGCTAACATAAGATCCTGCAACTCATATACGCGTTTCAAGAATGCGCTCCGTGACATCTTCCCCAAACCGGTGGCTCTTGCTTGAGGATCCTTAATAGTCACCTTTCTGATACTAATCCTGCAACATACTGGGTTTTTTTATATGTATAGTGTATAAGTTAATTCTTGCTCACTTATAAGTGGCCATCAACATTGTAAATATTAGTCTAGGTTACGTTAAACGAAAGCCACCATTAATAATAATAATATAACCAGAAACGATGCTTTTACGATGACATATGAAATGCCTACAGCAAATTTAGATAATTATGCTGTATTAATTATTTAACTTTGTAATTCGACGCAATTTTCCAGTTCTACAAATAACTCTTGTTGAAAACTAATCGAGATCATCTGCAGACATACTGCATTGAGTGATGCATATAGCGATCGAAGATTCACGGAATATCATTTATTCGATATTTACGTTTAGATATCATCTTATCGACCGCAATGGCCAACCGTACATCGCTGGACAAAGCCTGATGTCAAGCATGTGCACAAGAAAATCGACGTCGATAGTGAAATTTGGGTTCCGATATAGTGAGCTTTTGACAGTTGCTCACGAAATCATGCATACGTTAGTACATAATATCTATTTATTGGTTGTATGTGTATAGAAAGGTATGTTCTTGTGCACTCTAATTTAAGCTAGATCTAAGAATTGTTTTTTCATTGAAGACGCATCCAAAGCACGAAGCACGAAGACACGTAATATTAGTATCTGAGTGTAGATTTCAAGAGACTACTGAGACGCTAAACAAATGATTAATCTCGTCCTATATATCTACTCGTCCCCTTAAAACAGGAAAAATTTGCAGTGATATTAACATAGCATATCTCATGATACTTGACTCCGCAGAACCGTTTAAATTCGCGAGATGCCTTGGGTTATAACATGCACATGAGACGTGTGTGTAGCAGCCCGTGTGATTACTTGTGATTGGCAAAAACCCCTTACCTCCGCTTTTCGTGAGACACGATACAGTTTACGCGGTTCACCATTTAGTTGACAGAAGAAGCCATATGAAGCGAATTTTTTGCTTGTAGGTTTGGAGTAAATCACGATGGCGATATGAGTCGGGCAGAATCTGCCGGGTGCAAAGCGGGGCAGAACTTTGTTATGGAGCGAGAGACAATGTCACCGTATGACCCAGCGACGAGTGAAAACTTTGGCAAGTTCAGTCCATGCACGACTTTGATGCTTCGCATATTTTTGAGGAGCTTGCGAAAGAGCAAAATGTTAGCTTTAAATTTCTATTTGAACTTTTGTATAAAGCTCATTCGTCAATGATTACTCTAATTTGAGTCGAATCGAAAATATCACAACTTTTATTAAGATAGTTATAATTGAGATATTTATTGAGATATTTGTTGTTATCTATGGCTAAATGTTTTTTCTTTTGGAACATCTTTGGATCCGTTAGCGATCAACAATTCTAATGTGCTATAAAACTGATGTCACATTACACGCTCTTACAGGTTATATCTTGTTCGCTATGAAAACGAACTATGTTTTACTTTATTTAGTAGATATGAAGGTTGACAAATTCATTTTAAACAACACACTAGTATTTTAATTTTTTAAGCTTTTTATTTATAGCGATACCTGACATACTCGCGACGCGTCTCTTAAGAAGGTGTGACACGTCTGGAAACTCAGACGCCACTAAAAACGTCACTACCAAAGCAACAATTTTAGAAATTGCTTTCATGCGTCTAAGCCACTTTGTTTATGGTGATACTTCGCAGTCTCAAAGGCTGCCTGTCAAGGACTACAGACACGGTTAGAAGACCTAAGCAAAACTACGAATACGGTTTTTCGGTGACCTACAACGAACAGTGTCGACGTCTGTCTTTGCTTAATTCGCAGCTACACCCCTCCGTCACAGTTAGTATAGTAGCGTACTTAGGTAGCCCGCCAATAACATTTTCTCGTAGATCAAATCGGGAGACATTTTGCGATGGCTGAACTCCGTACACATTCATACGTACAATATCCTGTAGGCTTCGCGGGAATTGCCCTAATCTGTTTTAAGTGTTATTTTATACCAAAGCCCAAAAATACCGAAGAGATGTGGTTTTTGTGTTAGACATACCTCATAATATAAAAGTAAAGGTAACACCCTGTTGACTACCCAAGGTTATTATCAACACACTTGTCATATGCAAATCTATTTTCATCTTAACACTCCATATAAATATTCCTCAATGATCACGGACTTGGATAACGAAGTATGTGACATGTCAGCTGTCTCTAGGTATTTGGAAACAGTCGAGTGAATGAACAAAAATCAATGATAAATGACGTGATTTTCCACTGCGGTATTTTCCCCTCCCTTTATAACCGAGACTTGTTGGTCGCGTTAACCACAATGGCTGGCTTTACCAAGGGTCAAGAATGGGCTGCACAACGATTACATTGTCAAGCCTATTTCAAAATAACGATTTTTGTTCTCACTGTTCATTTAGAAAAATTACGTCAGTCCCAAAAGTGGACGAAGTGAAAGACCAAGCCATTCATCAACTCTCTCGTCACATTCTGGCAATTTTCTTATAGTCAACATTCTCTAACTTAAAATTTTCTAAGTATAAGGGTGGGTAGCCGTGTTAGTGTAGCTAACAGAAACTATAAGATAAACATTTTTTTATCCCACCTGATGAAGCATAGTGCTTATGCGAAAGCTTGTGATCAATAAACCAGTTACTCTATATAAAAGGTGTTGCCCTTTATCTT
>WURV02203481.1:0-11500 GCA_011762755.2 Epimenia babai
GGACGGGCAAGTACGAAGGCAACATGAACGAGGCGCAGACCCTGGAGGTCAACCTCAACGTGTTCGGCGACTATCTGCCGACCGTGCCGGAGAGCTACCGCAACAGCCCGTACGTGTTCCTCGCCAACGGCAGCCCGGACACGCAGAAGCACGTGCTCGGCCAGCTCGACAGTCCGAAGTTCGTGATGGCCGACACCATGACCCTCTGGATCTCGACGGCGCACGGGTCGCTTCTGGATCTGTTGAAACGCGTGGATGCGCTGATCCTCAACGACGGCGAAGCCAAGATGCTGACCGACGAGGATTCGACCGTGGTCGCTGGCAAGCGCATCCTCGAGATGGGCCCGATGATGGTGATCATCAAGAAGGGCGAGCACGGCGCGGTGATTCTGGCGCGCGACTACGAACTGGTCTGCCCGGCCTTCCCGCTGGAGCTGGTGAAAGACCCGACCGGCGCCGGCGACAGTTTCGCCGGTGGCGTGATGGGCTACCTGGCACTCGTCGATGACCTTTCGCTGCGGTCGCAGAAGCGCGCGCTGAAATACGGCACCGTGATGTCCTCGTTCAACTGCGAAGACTTCAGCATCGAACGCCTGAAGAGCCTGACCCGCGGCGACGTTGAACGTCGTCTCGCCGAGTTCCAGGACATGCTGATCTGATCCGGACTGGTACCGGTCGCAACAGACTCGAACGACTCCGGAGGCCATCGCGGTTTCCGGAGTCTGTCTGTTTCCACAGAACCAGAACGACGCCTGCCATCTGGCGGCCTGGAAGAGGGCGTTCCAGGCTCGACGTGCGGTCGATAATGGTATCTGGATCGTGGTGCTGAGACGTCGGGCGCCCGGTCACTCTGTAGCCGGGTCCCGGCCTGATTGAGTTCCACCGGCCTGACCCCGTTGCAACGATGAACGACTCCCCGTCGCGAGAAGACATCGTCTTCGAGCCGAAAGACGAACCGCTGCGCGACGATGTGCGCACGCTGGGTGCGTTGTTGGGCGAGGTGATCACCGAGCAGGGCGGGCAGGCCCTGTTCGAACGCGTGGAAACCGCCCGGCAGGCAGCGCGTCGGCGTCGGCGCGGTGATGAACTGGCGGGCGAAGACCTCGCCGGGACGCTGGGCAACCTTCCGCCGGACGAAGCCGAGCAGGTGGTGCGGGCATTCTCCGCGTACTTCAACCTCGTCAACATGGCCGAGCAGGTGCATCGCCTGCGGCGCCGACGGGACTACGCGCGCGAAGGCGGTGTGCAGCCGGCGTCGTTCGAGTGGGTGCTGCGCGAACTCCAGAGCCGCGGGTTGAGCGCCAGCGACGTGCAGCAGCACCTTGCGGCGACGTTGGTCGAGCCGGTGTTCACGGCCCACCCGACCGAAGCGATCCGCCGGACGCTGCTGACCAAGCAGCAACGGATTGCGGCGCACCTGATTCACCTGATGGACGGCGCCGCCATCGCGCCCGATGAGCGCGCGGACCGGCTGGCCGAGATCCGCCACGAGGTGACCGTGGCGTGGCAGACCGACGAACACCTTGCCGTGCGGCCGACGGTCGCCGACGAAGTGGAGCACGTGCTGTTCTACGTCAGCGAGGTGATTCTCGATGTGGTCCCGCGCGTACATGGAGCGCTGCAGCAGGCGATGCGGGATGTGTTCGGGGACGCGGCTGGCGTGACGTTCGAGGCCGGGCTGATCGGGTTCGGGTCGTGGGTCGGTGGCGACATGGATGGCAACCCGGCGGTCGGCGCCGACACGATTCGAAAGAGCCTGGCCCGCCATCGCGAGCTCGCGCTTCGTCACTATCGCGGGGAGATCCGCACGCTGTTCGATCACCTCAGCCACAGTTCTGGCCGTGTAGAAGTAACCGACGCCCTTCACGCCCGTATCGACCATCACCACCGGTTGCTGCCCGGCGTCGTCGACGAGATTCCGCCGCGCTACCACGACATGCCCTATCGCGTGCTGCTCTGGCTGATGCAGGCGCGCATCGATGCAACCGCAGCCGGACGCCCCGGCGGGTACGGATCTGCCGACGAGTTACGTGACGACCTGGATCTGATTGCGCAGAGCCTGCAATCGCATGGCGCCGAGCGTGCGGGCGGTCAGTTCGTGCAGCGCTTCCTCACCCGGCTCGACACCTTCGGGTTCCACCTCGCCACGCTGGATGTGCGTCAGGATGCGGAGGTGCATCGCCGTACCGCTGGCGTGCTCCTGGGCGACGCGGACTTCGCCACGCGCCCTGCCGACGAGCGCGCGCAGATTCTGGCAGACGCCCTGCCGACCGCGCGTCCGCTGCCGCGAGACGAGTGGCCGGCCGACGCCGAAGTCGAACGTACGCTTTCGGTGATGGAAGCGATCCGCGAATGCCGCGAGCAGTACGGCCACCGCGCGATCGGCCCGTACATCATCAGCATGGCGCAGGGCCCCGACGATGCACTGGCGCTGCTGTACCTCGCGCGGCGAGGTGGGCTCGTGCATACGAATGCCACCGGCAGCACGACTGTGCCGTTGGATATCGCGCCACTGTTCGAAACTGTGGATGACCTCGCAAGCGGGCCCGCCACGCTGCAATCGCTGCTACGGAATCCCGTCTATCGCCATCACCTGCGCGTGCGCGATGACCAGCAGGTGGTGATGCTCGGATACTCCGACTCCAACAAGGACTCGGGTATCGGCGCGTCGCGCTGGGCGCTCTATGAGGCGCAAGAGCAGTTGGTGGCGGTTGCCGACGCGGCCAGCACCAACGTGATCCTGTTCCATGGCCGCGGCGGCAGCACGTCGCGCGGGGGTGGCAAGGTGCGCGACGCGGTGCTCGCGCAGCCGCCAGCAGCTGTGCGCGACCGCCTGCGAATCACTGAACAGGGCGAGATCATCCACGCGAAGTACGGCGTAGCCGGCATCGCCGAGCGCACATTCGAAGTGATGATCGGCGCGGTGTTGCAAGCGTCGGCGACCGAGACACTCGCGAAGTCGCCCGATCCGCGATGGATTGCCGCGATGAAAACGGTTGCCGGGGAAAGTCGCCGCGCGTATCGCGAACTGGTGCACGACGACGCCGACCTGTTCGCGTACTTCCGCCTGGCCACGCCGATCGACGCAATCGAGCGGCTGGAGATCGGGTCGCGACCGGCATCTCGGCGTGCCAGGCAGGGAATCAAGGACCTGCGCGCAATTCCGTGGGTCTTCGCCTGGACCCAGAGTCGTCACATCCTCCCGGGCTGGTACGGACTCGGCAGTGGCCTGCGCGCCGCCACCGAGCAGCACGGCGCCGATCTCCTGCGCGAGATGGCCGCACGCTGGGCGCCGTTTGCCACATTGTTGGCAGACGCGGAGATGGTGTTGGCCAAGGCCGACATGTCCATTGCCCTGCGCTACTCGCGCCTTGCTGGCGAGGTCGGGCAGCGGGTGTTCCCCCGCGTGCGCGCTGAGTTCGAACGCACTCGTGATGCAATCTGTGACGCCCGCCAGCAGGGTGCGCTGCTGGATCGCGACCCTGGTCTGCGCCGCGCGATCGTGCTGCGAAACCCGTACAGTGATCCAATGAGCCTGCTGCAGATTGACCTGCTCCGCCGCTGGCGCGCGACCGACCGGCAGGACGACGACCTGGCCAGGGCGCTGTTCACCACGGTCAAGGGAATCGCACGCGGGTTGCAGAACACCGGATGAATGTCAGACGGCGCGATGGTGCTGGACAGCGAACGGGGGTGGTTTACGATTCGGACCGCAACCGAAACGTCTAGTCCGTGCATCCGACTGAAGATGCCGCATCAGCCAAACGAATCTTGTGTCCATGCCTGACGTCGAACGCGACGAACTTCGCACGATCGTCCGCGAATTGATGGTGGAACTGCTCGCCGAGGGAGTCGTGGCGGCCGACACCGTCCCGACGCAGTCCGGGTCTGCCGCAACGCGGGTGATGACCTCGACCGACCTGCACAAGCTCCGTACCAAGGCGATCGAGCACCGCACGACCCATCTGCAGGCCAACCCGGGAACGGTTCCCGGGACTACCTGCGCGATGGACTCCTTGGGCACCGTGATCCGGCTGGGAGCCGAGACTCTTGCGGGCGCGGAGTGGATTGCGCTGGAATCCGCGATCGTCGACCTGCCGTCCGACCGTAAGCACATCGTTGTGCTCGACTGCGCCGATGTGCGGAAAGTCGGATCTCTCGGCGTCGGTCGGTTGATTGTCCTGCACGACGCTCTGAAGGACACCAACGGCCTGCTGGCGATGATCAACGTCACCAACCCGGTCGCGATCGTCCTCCGCATGATGGCCGTGCATTCGTTGCTCCACGCATCGTCCGGGGGCCTCGACCAACTGATCGGAACCCTGTCTACGGAGGGCACGAGATGACGCGCTCCCCTCACTCCAGAATTGGCTCGACCCGCGGTGTCACGCTGATGGAAGTCACCGTGGCGTCCGTGATCCTGACCGTGGTCATCATCGGCGTCGTACAGACTACTGCCGCTGCCACTGCCCGTGCCGACAAACTGGTCAAACACGCGGCCGCCGTGCGCCTTGCGCAGGGTCACCTGGCGATCGCTCTGCAAACGCCCGTGGCCGCACTCCAGCCGGGGGACGTACACACCCGGACGGTGGACCTGGTGCTGACCGAGGGCACACACTCCCGTACGATCACGTTCGGTGTCGAGCGCACGGTCATCCTCGCGACGAGCAACCCCGGCGAACCAACGCCCCACCACTATCGGCGGGTGCGCGTTCGCGTGTACTGGCCAGCTGATGCACCGAGCGCTCCACAGGGTGAAGTGGTGAAGACCACGATTCTCGGCGGATTGGAGGTGGGGCCATGACGCAGCCTCGCATGCGTTTCCCCGCACGGTCCACTCGTGGACTCACGCTCGTAGAACTGGTGACGGCAGTCACCATTTGTTCGATCCTGATGGTCCCGCTGGGGATGTTGGCCGTTCAACTCACGCGCATCAGTGCGCTGGCGAGTCGTCGGATGCAGCTGTCGGAAGACGCGTTCACAGCCACGATCGCGTTCCAGCAACTGCTGGGTGATTCGCCACTGGTGGTCGTTCCATTGCCGGTCCCTGTCGGGGATCCACCGCTGCACGTGCCCCACGAGTGGGCGGGGGAAAACCCGATGGAGTTCATCCCGCTGACGTTCGGCTCGGTGGCTGCCTGCGTCGGACGCGATGGAGACTCGCTGATCTTTGTCGGCGACTCCGGGGAGATACAGCTGTTGGTGATCCGCGACCAGCAACTGGTGCTCGAAACCCCGACGCACCAGAACGTAGTCGCCACTGCGGTCAGCCAGTTGAACGTACGGCTGGTCGCGCCGAATGAGCTGGAAGTCAGCATTCTCGTCACCGACCCGTCTGGCCAGGCATCCGTGCTGATCCGCACTGACGTGGCCCTGTTCAACAACGGGGAGCAGACACCATGAAACGTATCCGCAGCATGTGGTCGCCGTTGTCTTCGCATACGCGAGGTGGGAGCCTCCCCGCCGTGATGGTGCTGGTGGCCGCCGGCATGTTCACCGTAGTGGCCCTGTATCGTGCCCTCACCGGCGCGGTGATCCTGGAGGCCCGCGTCGAACACGATGGCGACCTGGTCTACGCCGGCGCGGGTATGGTGCACCTCGTGCTCGCCAGCATGGAATCAGGCAAAGTCGTCCCTGCAGTTGCCCGTCACGACACCACCGCGGCCAACGTCCCGTTCCGTATCAACCCGGACGACAACGATGCGGCGATCTGGGCCACGTATGAATTGACACCGGGGCCTGCCGCGGACGAGACCACAATCACTGTGATGGCGTGGCATGAATTCAACGGGAACCGCCGGCAGGTAGAGGTCAGCGCGATCTTCAAGGCCTCGGAACCCCAATGGAGCAGCATCTGGATCAACGGCAACTTCAACATGGGTCGCGATGCGTTGACCCGGTTGCCCGTGCTCGTCAGTGGTGATCTGCTCGGTGGCCCGACCGGCAGTGTTATTCACGACAGCCGGGTCATCGTGGGTGGTGCCTACTCCGGCACGCACCATGGGCAAGGCACCGTGCAATCCAATCACAAGCCGCCGGCTCTGGGCTTTAACTACGCAACCTTCTGGACGAAGGTTCGCCAGAATGCGGCGATCACGCACTCCCGGTTGACGCCGACCGATCCTCGCCTACAGGCAACAACAACCACGACCACTTCCTCGGGCAGCACGTCGGGGAACCCGCACTTGGGCGGAAGCGGCAACCCCCACCAGCCGGGTCAGCACGGTAACCCCCACGTCGGGGGAACGACGACCACGACCACAACCACCCAGCCGACGATCATCCGGATCCGCTTCGATGCGAATCATCCGGACGCCGTCTTCGTGTCATCGGGTACCGTTCTGGAACACCTCGGAGTTCCGACACACACCGTCACCAGTGGGCCGCCGCGTCTCAACCGGGCAACCACGGAGTCGGCCACGCCTGGGGCAATCCTCATCTCCACAGTGCCACCACAACAGTGACGCAGTCACCGGGCGAGCAGCAGATCCCGCTTGGCCCTGCCGGCCCCGAGGGCCGGGTGATCCAGGTCCCGGCCTTCGCGACCGTGCTGGTGGAGGGAACCTACACGTCCGCAACCACCGTGGTCGTGCCTGACGGGTCCATCATGATCAGTGGAGAGTTGCGCCCGACGGGTACCCGCGAACTTCCCGAAATGGGTCTGGTCGCGGGATTCAACGGCGCGGCCGGTTCGGGCAACGTGAAGGTCCTCCACTCCGACCGCCCCGATCACCCCGGGTTGCTGGCCGGCCGTGACCCCGCCGCCCAGCCGCAGATTCACGCGCGCATCGTCGCTTCGGGCACGGTCGGCAGTACCGTCCTGGGCTCGGCTACCCCGGTCAACCGGTTGATCTTCACCGGGACGATCGCCGCGCTGCACGCGAACGGCGGGACGAGTGGCGACTTCGCGGCGCTGGCCTGGCAGCGGGAGTTCAACAAGCCTGACGTGCCGGGCAACCAGCCCCCGGGCTTTGAAGAAGGCGGTCCGGTACTCACCTGGGGCGAGCCGAAGATCAAGGCGGGGTCGTGGACGACCGGTGCGCCACACGGGAGTCAGCCATGACCACGACCACCAACAACAACCCCGGCGAACAGGTCGAATTCATCCCGCCGAATCCGGTTGGGAAAGCCGCGCTTGCCGCTGAGACGCGCGAACGGTCCCACTGGCATGCCCGCGACCTGGTGCTCGGCGTACTGGCAGTCACCCTGTTGGTCGGGGGCACCGTTGTCCACGCGCACACCCTGACGGTGGCGGGCCCGGCCGCGACGCTCGACTCCGAGCCGACAGCAACCGACCGCCGGGACCTTCACGAACACGTCCACCAGGTTCTCTCGGCGCCGGTCAACGGGCTTGGCGCGCTGGAGTGGCAGGATGACCCGGCGTCGTTGTTCACGCGCGTGCGCTACATCCGCACCATCCATCGCGACCCGACCCACCCGCTGACCGGCGAGGCCGAACTGGCGGTGGTACAGCCTGACGGCTTGTGGCAGCCGGTCCGCGTCGCCCTGTTCGACCCCGTACCCGACACCGACCTGCGGGTCCTGCGCATCGAGCAGGGCCTGGCGATCGTCAACGATCAGTCAGACGGCGTTCATCGCCTGTTCAACCCGGCACGCTGGGAGCGGCTCCGCGAGGTTTTCGGCTTCACCGGAGGATCGCCGATCCCGCCAGAGATGACGCGCCTGGCGCAATCACTGGCCTGGGAGATGCCCACCGGATCGCGGGCGATCGGACCGGTCCTGGTGGCGCACCGTGACGGGAGTCGTCTGAACAACGAGCAGTTCCGCCTGATCGTGCCGGTGATTGAATCGTACATGGAGAAACCGGCGGAGGGCCCGGACGACGCCCATTGGTCGGCTTCCGCGTTGGTCGCCTGGATCAACGAACACATGCCTCCGACGCTCGATGCGCGCGCCACCTTGCGCAGCCCTGATTGAAGTCGCGTACAGCGGTCAGTCTGCGGTATTCTCTGCGTTCCGGACCCGGCCGGCCAACCGGGCTCTACCGCCAGACATTTCACATTGCGTACCTGAGGTCATCATGCCGCACCCGCTTTGCGTCCGTCCGTACCTGACGGCTGCTGCGATCGTTGCGTTTCTGGTGTTCGTGCCGGTTGCCACCGCCTTCTCGCAGGACAGTCACTACAACACCAATCAGTATGGATCCGAGGCGGCACTGCGCTCGGGCGCCGTCACCGGTGGCGTCCGCGATACGAGCGCCGTCTGGTACAACCCCGGCGGTCTCGGCTACATCGAGAACCCGAGCCTCGGCGTCAGCGCAAACGCCTACCGCTTCGGCATCGTCAAACTCGGCGACTACGTCGGCACCGGGAACGAACTCCAGACCACGCCACTGATCACCGTGCCGCTGATGGTCTCGGGCATGATCATGGACGAGGAGGCGCTGCCCGGGCATCGCTTTGCGTTCGCGTTGATCAACCGCACCATCGACAAGGTCACCACCAGTGACCGCATCCGCGCGAACATGGACGTGCTGGATCGCGGCATCGCCGAGACCGCCGGCGATGAGGATTTCGTCGGCAGCTTCTCGCTCAACACCGGCGTCACCGAGATCTGGGCTGGCGGATCGTGGGGCTACAAGTTCAACGACAACGTGTCAGTCGGCGCGACTGTGTTCGGCGCGATGCGCCAGCAGAATGCCGGGTTCAGCATGTATGCGCGCGCGGTCAACCCCAACGCGAATGGCGTGGTCGCCACGTCGGACTTCGCGCAGAACTACGACTACCTGAATGTGCGCCTGCTGGGGCGCATCGGCATCGCGCTCGACTTCAACGAGTTGAAGATCGGACTGACGTTCACCACCCCATCGTGGAGTCTCTACGGCACCGGCGGCCTGCTGTTCCAGTTCACCGTCAACGACGTCGACTTCGACGGTGACAACACCGGCGACTCGCTGGTGCTGGAAGACAAGCAGGACAGCCTCTACGCCACCTTCAAGTCCAACATGGAGATCGCGCTCGGCATCGAATACACCGTGGACGAGGTCGTGACGTTC
Source organism: Epimenia babai (assembly GCA_011762755.2). NCBI lineage: Eukaryota > Metazoa > Mollusca > Solenogastres > Cavibelonia > Epimeniidae > Epimenia > Epimenia babai. Next base: position 9,017 of record WURV02203481.1, read on the forward strand.
AGCGGCGATGTGCGCTACCACGCGGCAGCCGGGCGATACAGCATCCTCAACCCGAAGTCCAACAACCTGGAACTCGGCGCCGGCGGTGGCCCGGCGGTCTTCTCCACCACCGACTTCACGCCGACCTACCGCTACACGACTGTGGTGAACGGCGCGTTCTCGACGATCATCCGCCCGACGCCCGGCGTCGACATCGTGCTCGCCTTCGCGACCGACTTCAGCTACGCGCCGGACGATGAGGGCTACGGGTACGACCTCTACTTCAGCGACTACAACCTCTATCACATCAGCGCGGGTGTGGTTCTCGCCGAGATCGGCAGCGAGGAACACAACGAGGGGCAACTGATTCGTGAGATGAGCATCGGCTTCGTAGTCAGCTTCGGCAGCGGCGATGCCGAACAGTTTGCCGACTACTCCAGCGCCAACGAACTGAACGTGCTGATGGGCCTCGACACCACGAAGCGCATCAACCTGAGCTACTTCTCGTTCAGCTTCATCCTGGGCTACACCCAGCACTTCTGATCCCCCGCGCGGCGGACGGCAGACGGGGCGACCGGCGATCGGTATGATCCGCCTCCCCGTCTGCAGTCCGCCGTCTCCGTTTCCGCCCGGTACATGCCGCGATTCCTCACTGACGACATTCCCGGCATCGGCGGCGCATTCAAGGTCTCGCCCGACGACTTTGTGGTGCACGAACAGCCGCTGTACGAATTCAGCGGCACCGGCGAACACGCGCTCGTGCACATCGAGAAGACGGGCATCAGCACCTTCGAGGCCGTACACCGGCTGAGCCGGGCCGTCGGGTTTCGCGAGCGCGACGTCGGATCCGCGGGCCTGAAAGACGCGCGCGCCACCGCTCGCCAGTGGCTGTCGTTCCAACTGGTGGACCCCGCGAAGTTCGAGAACCTCGAGATCGCTGGCGTGAAAGTGCTGGAGGTCACCCGCCACGCGAACAAGTTGCGGCGTGGCCACCTGGCGGGCAACACCTTCGTGTGCGTGCTGCGCAACGTGGACCCCGCTGGCGAAGCCCGCGCGCGTGCGATCCTCGCGACGCTCTCCGACAAGGGTGTGCCGAACCACTTCGGCAATCAGCGGTTCGGGGCGAAGGCCGACACGCATCGCCTCGGTCGCTTTCTGTTGCTCAACGACAGCAAACGCCTGATCCGCGAGTTGCTCGGCCGACCCGGAAACGAAACCGATCCGGCGGCTCGTGTCGCGCGCGAAGCGTTCGAATCCGGGGACCTGGACGCAGCAATCGAGTTGATGCCGCACCGCCGCAACCAGGAACGGCGGCTGCTGAACACGCTGCTGGAATCCGGGTTCCAGGCGTGGGACCTCTGCGTGAAGCAGCTACCGAAAAAGTTGAAGAAGCTCTACATCTCCGCCTACCAGTCGTACCTCTTCAACATGATCCTCGATGATCGCCTGCCGGATCTGATCACGCTGAAGGTCGGCGATATCGCGTTTCTCCATCGCAACGGTGCGGCGTTCGAGGTGGAGGACCTCGCCGTTGATCAGCCGCGAGCCGACGCCTTTGAAATCAGCCCATCCGGACCGCTCTACGGAACGAAGTCTCTGCTCGCGACCGGCGAGACCGGGGAGATCGAGCGGGCGCTGCTCGAAAGCGAAGGTCTGCAACTCGAGAGCTTCAAACTGCCCGGCGGCCTGACGCAGACCGGTGCACGGCGCGCGTTCCGCTTCCCGCTGCCGGATGCCTCGCTCGAGTGGAACACACCGGAGAGTGAACCCGATGACGGTGGTGGAACTCCAGCCATGAACATGACGGTGCGCTTCACCCTCGGCCCCGGCTGCTACGCCACCAACGTGCTCGCTGAACTGGTCAAGGGGCCCCAGCCCCCGATTGTGCCGGAAGCCTGAATTCGCAGGCGTCAGATCGATTCGAGGTTGTCGGCCTCGATCGTGTAGTCGTGGTCCACGTTGCCGGTGTTGCGCGTGCCTGCAGGCTCGAACAGCAGCACCTCGGCCAGTTCATCGGCGACCGGCTTGTGCTCCACGCCACGCGGGACGATGCAGAACTCGCCCTCGTGGAGCGTCGTCACCCGATCGCGGAACTCGATGCGGATCGAGCCCTTCACCACGAGGAACAACTCGTCTTCGTTCTCGTGCGAGTGCCATACGTACTCGCCGAGGAACTTGCCCGTCTTCACGAACTGGCCGTTGAGTTCGCCGACGATCTTCGGCACCCACACCTCGTCGAACGAATCGAACTTCTCCCGCAGGCTCACGCGATCCATCTATGTTCTCCGGTCTGGCGGTTGCTTGCCGACGCGACTCATCAGTTGCTGACGCCACTGGCACCGGCGTCATCGTCATCGCTTCCGGTACCGCGGTCAGGGCCCGCGTTGGTGGCCAGCTTCTCTTTCAAACGCTTCTCAACGCTTGCCGGGACAAACGCGCTGATGTCGCCGCCGGCGCGCGCCGAGCCCTTGATCAACCGGCTCGAGATCTTCTTCCCCTTGTGCA
>WURV02203492.1:0-11498 GCA_011762755.2 Epimenia babai
ACGAATTGACTGGTGTAGAACTCATCGTGTGTGGACGCAGGCACGGTGGCGACGTGTCATTTTCAGCGATGAGTCTCGGTATTCATTACGATGAGCCGACAGTCGCCATAGAGTACACCGACGTCGAGGAGAACAGTATACCGATGCCTGTGTGAGAGAGGTCGACCGATTTGCTGGCGAGAGTATCATAGTTTGGGGCGTCATATCGGACTATGGGCGGACTCAGCTGGTCCATGTAGAGGGTAATTTAACAGCTCAACGATACTGTGACGAAATACTGCGCCCACACCTGATTCGATTCATTGACAATCGGATCCACGCCATCTTCCAAAGGGCAATGCCCGCCCTCATAGTGCTCGACTGACAAGAACTTTTCTCACTGATAATGACGTGGATGTCTTACCGTGGCCCTCGACATCGCCGGACCTGAATCCCATCGAACATGTGTGGGATGAACTCGATCGACGCGTCCGTCACCGCGCGATTTTCCCGCAAACGTTACCCCAACTTCTCGAGACTCTTCAAAAGAATTAAACGCCATCCCTCAAGACGTCTTGCGGACCCTTATACGGTCGATGGAGCGTCGATGCCAGGCTGTACTCAAGTCTCGAGGAGGTCACACTCGCTATTAAACAAATGAAACCTGTGACATTTCTATCAACAAAGTATCAGCCATTGTAATGTTGGTCATATTAACATAATTAACGTTAGTAAATAACCATGTTGCGTGTCTTTTTTTGTTCAGTATACACGTAGGCTGTCTGTAGGCGTTTAGAATCAGTGGCGTTGATGGACGAAGGACGACTCTTCACGTGTTAGACGTTGCCACACGACTAGGCTAGGGTTAAATATTTTATATATAAGGCTACGGGCCATTTTGTGTAAGCTCCACCCAGTTAAAAGACGGAGACTGTATTTGCAGCGTTCAAAACTCGCTCCACAGAATTCCCATCCATATTATGCCATTAGCCGTTGCTATACATCTTGCTATGTTGCTGGGGAGCCGAGGATAACCACATGTGTAGCGTCCCATCCCTTATGCGTTGTTATGGAACGGCACGGGTCTTTAATTTAGAATATCTTTTCCCCGCCCTGTTAATTTTACGGGAAAATACTGCAACAAGATTTACACTTAGTCAAATAAGTGACAATACATCGTTACATTAACGGTGAAGAACTTTGGTGAATGACAATGGGGTAGAAGTCAGAAGTAGCACATATTTCTTTTGTTCAGTTTACAGTACAACATTAGAAATTGTATCGCACTTTCACGTATCGTAGAACGAAATTGCCATAAACTAGAACACTGCATCCGCGTTGTGAAAGTCGTGGGTTCGAATTACACCAGGATATTATGACACAGTAGAGATTAGATGTCACTTACACGCATCGTCCCATCTCCATCAAAACTCAGGTTCACTACTTCGCGGGGAATGTCTGGAGCGAACGTGTCCAGATCTTTCTCAGTTTTCGCGCGGCAGACGACTCCTCAAACACGTTTCAATCGATCCTCACGAACTCCTGCGAGCAGCCGTGGACCGGAACTACAGAGCCGACGGTTTCCGTCAGCTATCGCCCAAATGACAGCATGCTCAGGTTGCTCTTGACAACGACCAACACCGGATATCTCGACTGTCGCATCACACAGGTGAAATAAATCAAAAACACACCTGTAACATATTTTTTTATTATAAATAAAAAAAAATTCAAGCGCGACTGGCATGAACTAGCATTAATAAAGAAGCAGTAAAACCTCACCTCTTCTTTTTTCCTACGTAACGGAACATGTAGCTATCTTTCGATTGTGAATAATATCGATGAGCAATCCACAATTCATTTCAGGAGCCACTGGGTTGGCATAGTGTGGCTATACTGTATCACGAGGACGGCCTGCAAATCTTTGTTGATGGATTTCACTGCGCAAACGCCACCTCTCGCTACTTTTACGGTAAAAAAACGTAAAAATAAACACCTGACGCTATTCTGTTGCCAAAAACTGTCGTCAGGTATAAGGGAAGACTATTTCATATCTGTGAATTTGTTTAATGCTTATTGCCGATATTCGCCGATAAATACACCTTACCACTAGCATATCACCAGTGAAAAACGATATCACCAAATTTTAGAAAAGGTTGTACGCTAATCAACAAGGAGAAAAACAAGAAGACTCCCTATCACAGTGAAGCCAGCCGAACATATGGATTCGAAGCCACAACCTTTAGCTACGAGTTCAGCGTTTCAGCTAGTCTGCTCTCAGCCCGACCACTGTTTACTATGCCCCTGTCTTATTATGATTGCATTATTCGTTCATTAATTTGGTGGGAAACGCTGAAAATTGACCAATGAGTAAATGATTAGATTTTTGTAGTGAAGGTAAAGTACAACATGTATAGACTGCAAGTATTAGCCAATAAAGCTTCTCAGATGCGGTTAACAATGAAATGCTTCGGAAGCTATTCAGCGCATATACAATACCTTCGACCCTCGCATATCACCCCGCCAAAGATAATATCGAGCATTTACCCATTGTGGAGATGGCTTTACTCCAGCAATCGGGGATAAATAAATGATTTGCTTAGGATCGTTGCAGCAAAGTCGACCGGCAGGGCGGTTTCAGAGCCGCGAAGTTTCGGTTGCGCGTCCGGTGTTCCTGGCACTCGACTAACTGCTTTCCCAACTGATCCCAATCACCAGCTGAATACAGGATTAGTTGTGAGCTGCCCTACCGCGGGTCTGCGACTCTACGCTCTTAGACCGTTTTTTAGTTGTATCGGCTGCGTGCCACCGTCGACTATTCTGGACAATTTTAGAATTACTAATATCTGGTGACGTGTCTTGTCTCCGTGACGTCAGTTTCTCGTTTTGTTATCTGCGGATCTTATTTTCGTCGTTTTCTCCTGTAGCTCCTCTATTGATTGAGTTAACTGAGTCTAACTATCTATTACAGGACCCGTCGGGATCAACCAGTGCCCGCTGACGCTCGCCAGCGATCCCCTCGGGAAGAACACACCCTTCACGGGCCTACTGGATGAGGTTAGCCACACCCAACCCTTGCATCTATGAATACCATAAAGAGGTCGACTATTACAATTAATCACATGTGTAACTGTGCGCTAAAGTATATCCTGGATCGATAAATATGGAGTGATATCATACGAAAAGACCCTCGTATAAATCACTAAAGTTATTATAATACGCGCACACACGGTACTTTTCCATCATAAACTCCGCTCTTGTATATGCAAGCAGACGCACTTTTGTATTCTCTATAGTTCATTTGATACAGTGCTAGAGAGGTTTATGGCAGGTTGTGAGTACAATTTTCAAGTTAAATATTGTTAATGTTATGTATTGTTCTGTTGTGCGATGCGAAAAGATGCTCATTGTATTGTACATTTGCTATAAATTGCTTTGCTATGTAGTGTAGTGTAATGCAGTGTAGTGCGATGCAATGATATGCGGTGTAGTGTATTGCATTTTATTGTATTGACAATATACTCGAGTGCAATGTGGCGTTGTGTAGTACAGTATAGTTAATGGTAGTATAACAAACTGTAGTGTATTGTAGTGTTGTGTAGCGTTGTGTGCATACGGTTTTCTAGTGCTGTTCGTGTAGTGTATATGTTTCGGAAGATTACTACATTAATGTCTGACTGGTACTGAGAGTCACGTGACTATTACAGGTGCTGATCACTCGGTATTGTCGCATGGAATAATCGTGACGTTGTCTATCAATGAATCGTCTCCACGGCACATCGCCGGTGACAAAACATTTCTTTCCTTATATGAATGAATATACGTCGATGAAAAGTGCGTATACCCATTACAGAACGCGAGCTTTCCATACACGGATGGCACTGTGGAATTGGGCAAGATATTATCGAGTATAATTTATTAGTAGGTCTGATGAGTAAATATTACCTTATTTCGTAATCGCTGCTTGAAGTAAATTCTGAAAGAATAGGATTTGCTGTAGAATCTTGACCACGAGGAGAACCGTTTGCAGAAACGACCGATTAAGAATTTTTCGCACTGTGGTTTGTATTTCAACGAGTTATTCAAAAGTGTTACTGTCGCCATTTTGAGAAATCACGTGACATACTTTGGCGTTTGTCAATGGATGATAGCTCTGCGAGGTCGCACGACTTTTAAATGCGGTATATTTTGCTTGCGTCATTGTAACGCAATTCGCATACATAAGCCGAAAAACTCGTCGCACGGCACGCGTAGAACCATAAATTATGTAAAAGTCGTGCGACGTAAGAGTTTCTTGATGCTGTTTCGATCGCAAAAATATTTGTCGCGAAAGATCTTGACTTCAATAAACAATTTCCTCGTTGAATCGATTTAAAGAGAGGGTCATAAATCCACTCCTCGTGTGTTAACCCCTGAATCTACGTAAACCCTACGGATTACTTTCTACTCAAGAATATGTAAAAGGTACATGAAATTAACATTCGGGCGAGAGCTTTGTCGAGAACTTTGTCTCCACGAAGACCGCTGCCGGGGTGTAAGTCCATGGGTACAAAGGTGTGGGCGTCTGGGTGTGAGTAGAGAAGGGCTGGGGCGATCTTCTATGTGGACCATAATTCGCCCTTAACAACGTGTGTCTTAAATGTCGTTAACGCGATGCCACTAAATATGGTTGCCCGTGCCCATTTATTATCGTAACGTCAATGAGCGTAGCCATTGTGGTTGTCAGGTGACGGTTTATTTATAACAGTGGAGGAATCGCCGCGATGCAGACCATCGAGTCTGGGCAGACAGTAAACTGTAGTCTGTAGTCCATTCACGCGGCTGACGCTATTCCGGCCGCCAACTGACCACTGCCTGCCCACGTCGCACGCTACTGAATCGGCAATGGACGATGATTATTTTTACAATGAGGTGCGCGTGTGTGGGTGCGTATGTGCGCGCGCGTGTGTGAAAGGCAATAGTTTTGTTTGGACGCAGATACGGTAACAAAGAAATAAAAATGTTATTATTTCTATATTTTTTAGATAACCTGGACTTTTAAGTAGCCCACTTTAAAACAGGGAGTCCGAAACTAAAATTGTGTCACCTGTTCTGAAAATCTGTAGTCTCTCAAGAAATTGATTACTGCCCTTGCTTTTTTAAAAGCTCGAAAGGGGAAATAAAATTAAATAATCAATAATTCACAAGGGATTGTTGTTACTTCCCTTTCCGCTATTAAAATAGTTCTAACTATGCCCATTGAAAGCTTTTCTAAAAGGGTGGGCAGCTCTGTTAGTGAAACGAATTAGTGAAACGAGGTACAGGATTACACGTTTGATGCAAAATGCCAGGTGTGGCGAGCTATATTTGAAAAGAAAACTTGGTGGTGATAGTTGATACCTATTTATCATGATCGTCAGCCATTTTAGATCCTCTGTTGGATAAAGGCCTTCCCCAATTCGTTCCAGCCACTTCTATTTTGTGCTACGTGATACCCGTTTGCAGTCCCAACGAAATTTCCAATCTCGACCCGCCATCTCATCTTTTGTCTTCCTCAATTTGTTTTCTCTCTCTCCGTGGAGTCCATTTTGTTGGTCTTATAGTCCAATGATTGTCTTCGATACGAGATAGGTGGCCTGTCCAAGAACATTTTAGTTTTATGATGGTTTCAACGATATTTTGACGTTTGTTCTCGGATCCACTTTGCTGTTTTGTGGTTCTTCCACGTAACACTTAACATAATTCGCTCATGAACTCGCTGCGCTGTTCTCAGTTTGAAAGGTTTTTGGTCGGGTTCCAACCTTCTGCTCCGTAAGTGATGGAGTCATACCTATTTATACCTATTCAAACGTTAACGCTGATAAAGCAACCGACATCTCTACGCATTATTTTATAGATTAAAACAACTAATTTAATTGTTTTACAGCTTTCGCAGAAAGACTCTGCTTGAAATATCGAGAAACGGTTCGTGGCAATGTCAACTTACTATGAATATTGTCTGAAATTATCATCGATAATACTGCAAAACTCAGTTTCCTCTGTTTTTCTCATATGAAAAGTGTCCGATATTTTATAATACGTAGATATTGTAGTAGGCAATGCATGGCAAACCTTTTCATTTTGAAAAGAATAGTTTTCCGGTCGGCCGTTTCGATCATTGTAACTTTACCACATCCGTGAAAAAGAACAAACTTGATATTCGATAGAGACGCTGCACAAAGCGTTTCGTGTTCACCAAACGCTTATAGTGTTTACAGACAGATAAAAATCGTGTTTGCCCCATGTCTACGGTTTTCGGTTCGTTTAATAAAGAAGTGTCGAACATCTTCCGACCGTGCGCGCGCGCCAACAATCACGTGCCGACGATCTATTGTAAGCAGACGATTGTTGGCAGACGATGGTTTGCCGGGTGGCCTTTGCCGATTGAAACAATTCCAAACCGCAACCATTTTTCTTGGCGCTGCGCCGGAAGTAGTCTATTCGGCGACACAAAACCCATTCATAAAAATTTTCAAAGGCAATCTCCACGAAAAGCGTATGTACATTAACAACGTCTGCGGGTATTTGCGCGTGATTTTTCTCGATAAATTCGACACGTCAGCGGACAAAGACGGGAAAAGCAATTTTTATTTTCGTTTACTTTCGATATCTACATTGGAATAGAATCCCATAGCTAAGTAACCTTAACGACCACCACTAACACTACTGCAACAATTTATTCCAAACAGACAACATTCAACGAATACAATACCAAACAAACAACCAACAAATTCTCGAAGACAATATTCGTCTCAAACAACGATCAAACCATTATCGACAAATAAGACAGATTTTCCGGCTAGGCTTGTCTTCTTCGGTTACGGTTAGAGGAATACATTAATCTTCAAAGAAACTACCTTACGTAATCCGAGTATAACAAATCGAGAGAAAGTGTGTAAGACCACGATCTGGCAATTAACATTCGCCACGTAGGACTGAAATAAGAAATTTTATGGCTCATCGAAAACATGCCTTTTATTTTATTCGAGTATATAGAGGCTGTTTTATGCACTATGACAACCTTTGTTCGTCCGATAGCAGATCGCAGAAAAGCCATCCGGTAGACGGTTTCATACCCACGACCTTTCGTTTACAATTTAGCGCTCCCACTGCTCGACTCTGTCACCTTACAAACGAAATGACGTAATTTTGCCGTCTTTACGCATAATTTTATTTTAAACATTTATTTTATTCTTGGTGGATATAAACAGGATACCAAAGCCTTTTATAGACAGCAATAAACACTATGCGCCATCGGTTTTTGCGCGCTGGTTCCAGTATATACCACATGTATTCGATATCCTTAGCCCAGTTACAACATAACCCCCCCCATCTCCCACCCCCATTCGGTATACATGGTTGTGATGACATCACTCACCTTCCGCTTTGACGAAATTCCTTTAACGTTAACGGAAATGATTTCACAGATATCGAGGTGTGAGCGAAGTTATACGCATATCTACAATGCTATTGCATAATCTGCGTGTGTGCAAGTGTAAAAACTTTAACAAATCACCATTTAGTAATTTCAATTATGGAGTGAATATTTGGGGGGGGGGGGCAATTCTGTAGCTATGCTAGATTTTGGATCTAAATTGGATTACCATGCGTGAATCGTTTACGAAAAGTTCTTTTGTTAAGGCGAATATAACAGAACGAAAACGTTACAGCGCAGGCAAACGCACGTTCACCTAATGTGGAGAGCCTTATCTTCACCCAAATATAAAATAAATATAGGCTTACCTCAATCGAAAGAAGCCCAAAAAGTTACGTGTGGCGTTTCTACAGGTTCGCAACACCCGAAATTGATTGAAAATCTTTCTTGAGATTAATTAGACAATGAAATTGCTCATCGTGAAGAAGTTTTCTCAACTTCAAGACTATTGGCTTTCATTGGTCGATAGTTCATATACTACATATTAAAGCAATTATGTTTCCACGTCACTTTTTTGGCAAAGTGATTACATATCATTTCGGTGATGACAGTTTCACCTCTACGCTCAACGAAATTACCAATCTTGACGCGATCCAGTCATTGGATCCCGGTGGAACATGGGTTCCTGGGTTACCTAGAAGACTGCCGTACATGGGTGCCATACGCTACAGTGTAAACTACAGCAATTTATTACAATATACTCGTTTCTTTAAATAGTATCTGACGGCCATTGTTACCTGACGTAACAGCAAAACCCAAAATAGAATGAGACGATATTTCTTGGGCGCGAACAGACTAAGTGCTCACCGCGGCGACGATTTACCCAGCTCCGCGCGCCGCGTTAACCACATCTTAGACAAAATATGATTTTTATAACCCAGAAAACAGATTTGTTCTACGAGCTGCGGGAACAGATCAAAGCGCAGACAGGTAATTTATTGGTGCAGCGCGTTAGATGCATGTAGACGCTGCTCTCAGTCTATTATGTCAGATCGCCGAGATTCGGACCACCGTGCTACGCGACTGGGTAGATTTATACGTGCCTAATGACACGTTCGCTTTCATCTCGTAAGTACGTTAGTTTTTCAAATCGATAGCGACTGAGCGAAAACGCTTATTTATGCGCGAAGGTAGGGGGTTAGTGCATTCGTCTGAATCGGCATTGACGAAACAATCTCTAACTATAGGTACTAGGTAGACATCGAAGCGTGTGGGCCAACCCTTATTGGACCACTTCGTGAAAGAAATTGATTAATCGTGTACAGGTAATTACAGGTAAAAATATAGACCGTGAAACTTTTTGTTTAGTAAAACAGACGTTTGAGTCTGTAACAGACCGTCTGCGTCGTCAGCGATGTCCAACGGGAGGTTGAAACACAGCTCCGGCATGTTTGCTTATTGCTACCACCTCTAAAGACCTCCTTATCAACCACGATATCATATGAGCTACCCTGTGTCCTTAGGGTCGTAAGGGTGTAGCGGAACGGCACCCACATCTATACCCTAAGTAGCTTTTTGAAGGAATATAAATCCTCTCAACCACACGAGTATGACCTTGAGTGTTGAAAAATGTGCTTTTATAATACCATATATTTGTTACCGCCCCTTTTTAATTTCAGACTGGCGAGTCGCGTATCGCTTTTTGTAGATTTGTCACAATTACAAAAGAAATGCATGCTCAAAGTATCTATGTACAAAACATTTACATACTGCATAAACTTATGAAAGTTAGTCAATAATTTACTAATCCAAACTCTGAATACAACAATTGACATACAATCACGGCAGACATCTTTGTGACCGGAAAATGTTACCTTTTAATTCCAATCTTTGTTAATATGAATCGTGACTCATCATGGAATGAAATGATGAAATGAAATTCATTTGTTTACAGTGTAGTTATTAGCAGAGCTGTCAAACACACTTTACATGAAACAATAGCCTAATGGTCTAACACTATAATGTAATTACTTAAATATGTACACCTAGAACACCGTTTAATAATTAATGTTACTTTATGCTCGTGAATTGTGATATGAAAAGAACACGAGAGACGAAATAATATGAAAGAGACTAAGGAACTATATTAAAACATTATGTACATGAATCAAGACGTCTCCTGCTTGCGGTTGTCAATTTGTTCGATATGTCCCGATAGACGTCTTCACAAATCTGCTTGAACAGTAAACAGGCACGTATTAACAGCAGGAATAATCAAATTAAATTTAATTAATCAACTTGAATTTAAATAGTACGGCATGTATTTTTGCATCGCTTTCGATATTTTTGTACGAATACTTTTCCGCATTCTCTGAAATCACATGGTGTTCAGTTCGATAAGATATTTTACATGTCTCCGGGTGCAAAAACTTACCGTGGTTTTACCATAGTGTCATGCTGTGTGAACGTAGTACGTATTTCAAGTTCATGCCCTGTAAACCTATATATTACGCGGCTATGTTACCGCACTTCCGGTCTAACGAGGGCATTCGCCGGCGGGCGACCACATCAATGGCATACCTGTCTCGGATACACATCGTGCAATCTACTTCGAATTTATAGGTTTTCTATAATACTGCACTAAAAACACCAACCCTATATATGAGACCTTTTAATATTTACATCCGTTTAGTTTTATCGTCACTAGTCAGCTATTTGAGTTTTTGTATGTCGACACTCGACCAACTGATTAATCATCTAAGTTCATTACACAGTGTTATTACAAACAACAATATATTTTGAGTGTCTCTATCTTTGAATTGACTTTTATTCTCATTTGCATAAAAAACAAATGTCATTTGCATGAAAAAAAATATTTAAGATGTAATATTTTACTTTACTTGGACACTTTCGGTGGTTTATTGGACAAAATCTATCGTGTTCCGTTAACGGCTGTCGACTCTCTATCATGTAGAACTTTACCGAACATTGGGTGGTTGTACAATCGACAGATCCCAGCATTGATTCACGAATCCACGACGAATATAGACGAATTGAGGTCGCTGGCCAAGTGGGTTTATTTGATGTTTCGAGTGAAAAGTACCCGGGTTTAGTTTCACATTCGGAATCATGTGATGGTAATTAGGATAGCCAATGTGGTTCTATAAATAGCTGGAGAGAAATGCACAGGAAAAACCTTTACCCCTGATGGTTTTTTCCTGTGCATTTCTCTCCATGTATATTGAGGTATATTATATATTGCATATATATTTAGATATGTAACACATTGTGTGTTTGTATGTTTCGTCGGGTATGGAACGCATTACATGTACATTCAACTATTTCACTTGCTGTATTTATGTTCAGACTACCTGCTCTCCAACAACCACATCAACTCTATCATTGTGCACAAGTTCGACTTCTCAGATGAGGAGGTAATTAGGCGTAAATTTTTTTTGACAATGACAGTTTCTTTTACGGTATATATATTTGTTTTTTTCTTTAAAGTCTATGCTAACATTGTGTTCTGATCAGCTGAGCATGTGTAATGTTTATTCATAAAAGTTTGGCAATTGGCAATTTGCGGATATATTAGTGATGTCACAGACATGTCATACAAAATGTCAAAGATATGTCACATCGTACATCCCTTTCGTTCCACTCACTGATATATCACGATGTTTGTAGGTGATGGCATATTTCATCTCATTCCTCAAAACTCTTTCGTTCAAGCTGAACAAACACACAATACACTTCTTCTACAACGAGGTACCACATCGTATCTTGATTAGTTTTATTTTACATAGATCATTTAGATAGGTACAGATAGATTTATGAAGGGGGCAGCTGGCGTAGTGGTTAGAGCGCTTGACTTTTGGTCCCTGGTTCGAATCCCGCTCTAACCAGTATACTAAGTGTGGCATTTTTCGGGCTGAAAGCGCCTTAAACCACATTGCCCATGGGGGTCTGGGTAGCCCTTGCAGTGTGGTTCTGTTGGGGCTTTTTCCCCCTGACGTTTCGGATGCTCTATATGTGCTCTCTATGTTGCTTACCTCCCCGCTATGTGGTCATTTCATTGTAAATAACCATTGACCTTCCATAGACTTAGCGGAGTGTGCGACATATGTAG